>MNCI01006093.1:11014-48274 GCA_015680685.1 Gnetum montanum | reverse complement strand
GATGGACTTGCTACTAGTTAAGATGTGTAAGGATGTGAATCCATGCATGGGGTTGTAGGCCTATCATATTTTGCTTAAGAGTAAGGAGAAGAAGCATGGAAAAAAGTACTTCTAGGAGGTATAGGATGTTGTACATAGCATCCATAAGGATCCAATTATTGGTATGGATACTATTACCTTAGTGGTGACATTCCACATGACTATGGTTATTGCCACTGCTACTAGTATTGCTTCTATGGTTGAGAATAAGTGTTACTTGAATAATACAATTGTTGATAGGGCTATTTAAAATTATTTTATGAGCAAGGTAACTATCTATGCATCTATTTTTTTTTTGACAAGCTTCAAATTTAGTAGGTATTTCCTAGATTCTTGTTAGTGGACCATGATAGGACAACATCCTTTAGGATGTTCATACTAGCATACTTTACATCCAATGTCATCTTCAAAGCTTGAGTTCATAATTTCCTCAATTGTAGCAACTTTTCCTTTGTTTTTATAATTCTCATATCCATTATCCTTTCTCTTCTTCCTATTCTCATTTCTATTGAAGACTTGTTCAATTTCCTCTTCTACTATCTTTAGTGTTATAATAAAAGTTTCATCCACAAAGTCTCATATTTTTTCTATCTTTTTTGCAATATCATTTATTGATTTCTGAATAGGTAGATTCATTTGTTGAATCACATCATCTAAGGTTCTCTCTTCTTGTGTTTCACATATCCTTACATCTTTTTTTTTAATGGCTAGTAATCTATTGTACTCTTCATCGTATTCCCTTTTACATAGCTCTTCTTCTTCTTTCACACCTGGTCTAGGAACCTTTGAATTTAATGAGTTGTTATCTTTGATAATCTACCTTGGGTATATACTCCAAGAGTCTCTCTCATTTTGTTTCTTAAACCACCGGTGATGTGTCATAGTTGTTCCCTTTAAGAAAATCTATGGCATGGGCATCTATGTAATAGGGAATAGTATTTACCCATTAATACATGAAGGGATTTATGTGTTTCTTGTTTCCATCCTTGGATTTTTTTTCTCAAGTTTGATACTATGAACAAAGTTTAGTACTTATCATTTAAAGTTCTAGCATGGTACTCCATCTTCTAATTGATTCTAGTTCTAAGAATCTATACCAATTCTTTGCTTTCTTAATGAGTATTTTTGGAAATAACTTTAATTTTTTCCAATCATTATTTGTATTTTGTAGGACATAAGAATCATGAAAGGTTTGGAGATGATATTGTGGATCTACATTATATCCTCACTCGAACTTTGGAATATGATTTAAATCAAGTTGCTTGATGTGACTATCCCTTAGATGCCTAGTAGGTATGTATACTACTTCCTTGATATTAATCATACTACAAGTGGCTAGGAGAAGTTCTTCATAATTTTCAGGTTCATAATCTTTGTTGTAGTAATGATCCCTTTAATGCTCACGATGTTCTTTTCTCTCATGCCTAATTTCTTTTTCTCTATCTTCTTCATCATCTTCCACATCCTTAGGATGCCTTCTTCTTCTATTAGAATGTCTCTCATGATCCCTTCTTCTTTCCCTATTATGATTTCTTATTCTTCATTCTCCTATCAAAGTTTGTTGATAAGTGCAATGAAAAAGATGGAGAAGTTTGAGAACAATGCCAACTAGTTCTTCTTTTATGACTCTAGGATGCATCACTTCTGGATCTATTGGAGATTTTAGGTTTCAAATTATTCTTAAGTTTAGAGTTTATCTCATCTCTTTCCAACATTTTTCCAAGATTTGAATGTAAATTTATCTTCATAGGATCTTCAATACATTGATTAGCGTTAAGAGCTATATGTATGAGTCAAGTAAGACTTTTCAACTTTATATGGCTCATCTTATTTCTCATTACGGATGATTTTTTATGATGCTTTCTTTCCTACTCATATTTTTCTACCATAATAATGTTCCTTCTTGCTTGAGTTTTTTTTTTTTTTTTTGGCTAATATGGCCTAGACATGTTCTTGGTAACTTTGTATCCTTCTTGTATGTGGTTAAGATTTGACCTCATAAGTGCTCCTTGAAGCATAGATGGTGTTGAACGTTCTAGTGATAAGACAATATTACCCTATAAGTCTTTCCATTTGAATTATTTGTCTGGGTAGAAAATAAATGTGAAATTAGGATAATAAGGATCGATATGAGATGATATTATTGTTTTCATTGATGCACTCCAACCTTCTTTATTATAATCTTTGTCATTACATTTATTAAGATCAATTACAAGTGGAGATTTTACCTTGGATATGTGATGAGTCACATTTTTGGGCAGCCGCGATATCACGTACACGATATCGCGGCCTATCTCCTCATCTATAAATAAGAGGTAGATAGAAGATTTAGAGCATATAGGAAGTTAGTAAATTTTAGTTTAATAATTTTAATTTCTTTCTCTCCCTTTTCCTCTCAATGTATGCTTGCAATGTGGTGATTGTAATTGTACCGCATCCTTTATTCAAGTGTGACGTACTTGGACATGCACATGATCGATAATAAAGATTGAGATTACTTCATCATTGTGTCATTCACTTAGCTTAATCATTTAATTAATTGTTATTTATTTATTTCCTAGTTAATCTCTTCTCACCCTTATCTCATGTTAAAACACGGAATGAGTACGACTTGATTACGAGCATTTAAGTGTGACTACTTGGTAACCCAGTAGCATACCTAGGATCTGCACTTGGTAATCCTACTGGTAGTCATGCACGAAGTCCAAGATGTGTACGGATAATCAAGGAACGGATGCTCATCACACTTAGGCTAGCTAGATTCCTTCTCACCCTTTCCCTCTTAGCTTAGTTAATATTACTTTTCATTGTCTTCAGGAGTAGCATTAGAGTAGAAACCCATCATACACCTCACTCTGGACTAAACCATATGTGAAAAAGCTAATACTAGTCTAGGTGAGAAGATAGTGAATTGTGACCTAAAGCTAACTGTCTAGATGCCAAAACTAGTACATATGTGGAGTTCAACCGGATCACGCATGTAACGCTCATATTTTTATGGTTGAGTGTAGGGATACCTCGTCACTCATCATTGGCGCCGTTGTCGGGGATGGTGCTAGTTATCTAGATTAGTTATATCACACAAGGTCATTGTACAGAAACTAACAATATATCTTTTAAAAAGAAAGAATTATAAAAGGTCACACATAAATTCACATACAACTTCACAACCATGGCTCTCCTACAAGACTATAACAATGACACACCTAGTGAGGAAGTTCATTGGAGAACCAACAAACTATATGACAATGAAGATTGGAGTACACAACCTAAAGTGGGGGTTTCTTATAAACATAAACAAAAGCAACGTCATCCCAACGCATGAAAGCATAACTTACCCCATGACGATGAACCCCTACTGGCCACTACAAGCTTAATGAAAATACAAGAGGCTATTTGAATTTCATGTAGGCATCGTAAAGCGAGTTGTCTACCTAGGCTCGATTTAAACAACTTTCCTAATTTTTTAGGATGCTATGAATTAGATCTGCATCAACATTTACAAGCCTTCTACAATGCCTGCACATGGAACAACATTGGTAATGGTTGGAAAAAAATTAAGCTCTTTCCCATGACACTCGTTGGCCAAGAAAAAGTATGGTATAGATCATTAAAACCAAATTCAATATGAAGTTGGTCAACAAGGGTAGAACTCTTTAATGAAAAATATCAAACCTACACAAGAGTGTCAGCCTTGAGGAAACAAATCCAAGGATGGAAACAAGCACAACATGAACCCTTGGACATGGCCTTAGAAAGATATTACACACTATTAAACAACTATCCAGGCCATGGGTTCTCTGAGGAAAGGCTAATATACCATATCATTGATGGGCTACATAATGAAACAAGAGAGACCTTAGGAATGTATGCCCAAGGTCAACTATATGAACTATGAACCCATCAAGTCCAAGATCTTGTTAAGCGGGTAGCAAAAGAAGAAGGAGAATTGGCTAAATGGGAGAGTGTTGAAAAACATCAACAGGACCAAAATCTCAACTTAACAAAGGTCCATGATCATAAAAAGAAGAAATCAACCAATCTCAAGGTGAAAGAATCATCTTTGCCAACACAACAACTGTTAGAAGAAGTCAAGGCAAAGATCAATAATATTTTGGAATGGACGTATAAAAAGTGTGGAGAATTTATCGATATTATTGGAGATAGAGTTTTGACAACCCAAGAAGCAGGACAAAACATTAGACAATCAGAAAGAAGGGATGAAGGAAATAAAAGCTCAACTGCCAATCATACTTATGAATGCAACATTTTCTTGTATGATCACCCCAAGGGCCAATGCCCAATATTGTTACATTTATATGAGCATTGGGGAAACATGTTACATCTAGAGTTCATATAGAGAAACTATGTTCTATCACAGTGGCAACAATCTCAGTTGTGGGGCAGACCACCCCTAAACTAGAGACACCCTTCATATCATCCAAACCCAAATGCTTATTTGGTCCAATACCCTATTTCTCCAACTAGGTCAACATACTCTATCTCACCACATTACCATTCTCCTCAATACTATCAACCCATGCCTTCAACACAACCACCACCTTGTGTACCTTACACTGCTACTCAATTTCAACATTATCATTTTTTCCCTTCTTCTACATTGCCACGAACTATTCCTAGGGTTTCTGCATCATAGCAACAACCCACGAATATTACTTGTGCTACTACTTCCAACAGCAATGAGAGACCTCAACAACATCGAAGGCATCCCTTCTTTAGAAATGACCCTAGAAAAGGACAACACAATTCCGAGGCCACTGCATCCTCCAACTCAACACAAGTCCCACACTGTGGTGCACCCTTATCTTTGAACCCAATGCCTCATGTAACTCTATTAGGGCCACCAACTTACACTCCAACAACCACAGGACCCAGTGAACATAGGAATGGAGAGCAACAACCTGATCCTTGCATGCTATCTAACGATCCCAAATATCATAGTGGGTCAACTCGTTATCCAAGAACTACATTGTATAAATTGCCCCACTATGTTCACTATAATCAAGTGTGTGAACCCCGATGGGGTAAGCATGATCGAGCCCCAATATTTCCAACATGCAAGGATCCTCATCTTCCATTTATTAATCCTTGCCATCCTCAACTGTTTAGTTATGGGGGATACCCCCCATTCTAATAACAAGTAGGATTAATAACCACTTTTTATTTTCTTTAATTTTACAACATTTTGTTTTCCAATTTTTCATTTTTCAACTTTCTTGTTTTATATTTTTGTCTTTTTTATGTTTTTGTAAGTAATCTCATCTATGAATAAAACACTCATGTGGATCATTGGTTGAGGTGTGTTCTATGTTGTCAAGTCTTGAGTGATCAATTATTTGGACAATGAGCCCATTACAGCTACTCATCCATTCTACAAATAAGAGGTTCTATTTGAGGATACAGTGTTATTCTTGAAATTCTTAAAACTTAAAATTAATTTTGTGTTCATTGTACCCAGAATGAAGAAGGATGGACCAAGAGGGAATGATTAGGGTGTGACATCGAGGGAACTTGCTGATTCTCTTTGGTGACACCTGTGGGAGTTGTCATGCAATGTGGTGGTATTAAGATCCTTGTAGATCTAACGAAAAATGGGAGTAAGAGTAATGAAACGAGCACTCAAAAATCCAATGTTGTTCTAGGGGATTCCACTGGAAAGACATGCACCCCTACCTGAAGGTTGGCATCTTCTCTAGATTCAGTAGTTCAAAAAAAAGGCAAGGGGGAATAAGAAAAAGAGAAAGAAGTGCCACAAAACAAAAATCACTTCTCCCTTGAATAAAACGCCAAGTTATCGTATGCCTTATTGTTATGGTACTCTCATAGTTATTCATCATGGGATGAAACAATGCAATGTTACTGATTACAGGAATGGACTTAGTCCTGATCTTGGAATGATGGGTTAATCACACATTAATCATGCTTTACACATAGGATTCACTATGCCTTGAGTTAGTTACCTCATGTCCCAATCTCTACGATCCCTTCTATAGTTTGTGTCATCTCACTGTTCATGTAATTGTAGCTCATGTCGGGTGTAACATAGAATTCTTACCTCATTCTAGTAATATTTACATGTGTGTGTTTTGTGAAATTAGTGTGGATTACATTTAACCCTTCTAGTGCCCATGGACACTTTAAGTGTGGTTACACAAGGGCATTATAGGTTGGAACTTGCTTTGGGGAGGACCCACTTGTGTAATCTTTTGTGATCTTCACTTATGACATAGCTCACACACACCATTTCTTACCCTCAGCATAATTTTTCATAACGTTCTTTTCCTACTATTATCCCTCTGAATAATACCATTCCTATGTACAATTACATGACCTTTTTCTCTCACTTACCACCCAAGATCCTCATTGATAAAACCCACAGATCATTATTCGTGCCTTCAAAACCATCTAATTACCTTCGAACCCCTTAACAATCACCTAATGTCCTAAGTTACAACCTTAATTTCTAGAAAAAATTTAAAAATTTGATATGTTTGTTGTGCCCCATGTTACTAAGGCCAAGATATCACGTACGCGATATCACGACCGATGCGATATGCGATATCGCATACACGATCTATCGTACGTGATATCGTGTCCCTCCAAACCTATAANATATCGTGTCCCTCTAACCTATAAATAGGCACCCCCCCACAACACTTAGCATCATTTTTCACACATCACGTGGGGGATTTTTTCAAATTTTTCTCTACGACTTGCAAGTATGACACCCTTGCTTTTCAACCTCTATCTCACTCGCTGGTACTCTGATTTTGATTCTGTCTGAACCTGCTTGAACCCGAAGTGTTTAGCTTCGTCATGGGGGAGGGACACCTGCAGAATAGTTCCTAACTTTTTTGGAATTTATCATTGCCCAAAGGACATTATTAAGGGTAATTAGTTGTAAATTAAGAATAAAATGTGCCAAAAAATCATTTAATCCCTAGGTATACCAAGAAATTAAAATTAGAAACCACCTAAGTAAGATGGACTCATTATTACAATCTTTCGGGAAATATCACACAAAGATAAAATAAGATCATTAATTAAGACAAGAAATAAGGTATAGCTTAACTTCAAAAATAACCTTACTAACGCTTGGCCCGTGTGATTGCAGATGGCCCCAAAATGTGGACAACAAGAAGGTCCTGCTCAAGGTGAAAGCAAATGACCTAGGAGAGGTGGAAGACAAGACCCTACTGGAAAACATGAAGAATAGGAGGAAAAATTTTTCAACATCCATAAAGAAAATCCTCCTACCGTATAATCCGGGCAGGCAGAAGGAGGAGCTGCTACAGCATCTGAATAGGGACAACATCTCATGTTGCCCCAAGATTGTGTTCAGGCCATCCACGAAAAGTCCACATTTTCTGTGATGATTGTGAAATTAAAATTTAAATCTTTTGTAAAGTTCAGTCCTGAGGCTATTAGGGATCACCTCAAAGGGTCTCCCTTATGGCCTACCCTCTCTAAAAGTGGTGCCTGGTACCTAGGGAAAACGTACCAATTCTAGCACAACCGAGAACAAGGCATCACTGTCAACATCTGTGGTGCGTCAATTGACTTAGGCCATTTTGGAAGTATTAAACCTTTTGAATATAGGGCCCAAAGTTTCTTAGTTATCCCCCTGTTCTGACCCTGATGTGCAATAGGATTGATTGGAAAAGACATATGGTAGAGATAAAACATTTGGTGAGCTAATGATAGAAGAGAGGATCTCCTTCAAAATTTGAACTTATCACCTCTTCCCCACGAAGGGTTTAGAAAGAATATCAACGTATGTGACTAGAGGATTTGCAATGTTGATGGGAAAGGTTAATGCTAACCTGCCCCATCTATATTTAACGGAGATCCTGAGGTGGTTCGAGGAACGGAAGATAGGGAAGATGGCATTGCCCTTCCCTTGTCTTATCAGAAAGCTTTGTCGACATGTTGGTATCCGGGGGTACACCAATGATGTCCTCTGAAAAGCCCAAGGTGCTTCTTATGCTAAACTGTTAAAGCCACCAGCTATAAGAAAAATCACTGGTGAGATGCTAGGACTAGAAGAAGAAGAAGAAGAACAGATGGCTGGACCAACTATAACTCAACTTGTAGGACCTAGCCAACCTCCAAGTATGGGATCCATCCAACAATAGGAAGCAGGGCCTAGCACAGGTCAATATCAACTACCATTGTAAGACTATAGATCATCGATGAGCCATCTCAAGGCCATCGCTGAAATGGTCAGTTGGGGAAGTCATGATCACGCAAATCTCTTCCACGTCATTAACAATGTCATTCAGCCCACTGTTTCTATGGATCACACAAGGGGTGAAGTGTCTATTCACATAGGAGGAGGGGAAAGTGTTTGGTCACAATAGATCTTAGGAAATGTGGCATCTTTCCATATGCAATTAGAAATTGGTGAAGGGGCCACTGTGATGGTCATGCAACACCAGGATGCTGTGGGAGCTGTAGAAGTGGTCACAGATCACATCAAAGAATCATTAAGTGTACCTGTTGTGCCACCGGTAGATCTCATAGAAGCACGAGATGCTCAAACTTTGGCCAGAACCTCAATGACTCCTGCAGAACATGAGGATGTGCTTGATCGATTACTCCAAATAGGGCAAGTAATGACGTCCCTATTTGACATCCCTCAGGATGTTACGGAAATTCAGTCAGACCTCATTTCCACGAAGGGAAAGCTAGTATTAACAGAAGTGAGGGCCGAGCATGCAGAAGCAGAAGTGTAGAGATTACCAAAGTAGCTCATGGCCCTACAAGCAGCACAACAAGACCCTTTGCAATTTTTTCCCATAGACCAGCTAGATAATTTTAGAACTGAGCAACTAACCAAGCTAATCACAGAGAATAAAAAGATGGCTAAGGAAAAAGAGAAGGCTATTTGGAATGCCTCCGCAGCACAGGTGCAAACCCATGCGCATCTTAAGGCACTCAATGCCTTATAGGAGGAAAATAAATAGCTTGCTACTGACAATCTTTGGTTGACCTCTATGGAAAAGCAAAAGAATATTCTCAAAGAACATTTCCATCAATTGCAAGAAAAATTCATCTGGGTCAACCAAGACATAAGTTGTTTAGCTAGGGAAAATAGAACCCTCTCAATGAAGGAGGTACGCGCAATTTGTCAAAAGACAACCATTGAAATAAGCGTGTGGCAAAATGAGCTAAACGACATGAAAAGCTAAAGGAGCACTTCTGAGATTAGGTGGGGATGTACAAATAGATCCTTGAGAAGGAGATCCATATGGCCAAGACCCACATCAATGCTATCAGTGCTCAACACACTCATTGGAGGGCTATATCAAACACATATGCATTTTCCCACTAAGCAAAAGTTAAGAGATGGGACCTGCAAATTCAAGATCTGACAGAATGCATAGAGTTGGAACATCTGCGATATTCCAACCTTGCCATGTTAACAACAGGATGCTCAAGGATAGAGCTCGAGCAGTAGGTAGCCACCACCCACATCAAATATGAAACAGAATTTGTGGAACGTAAGAAGTTATTGGAGAAACTAGGGATCACAAATTCTGAACTTAAGGTGGTGGAGGCAAGCTACCAAGGACAAAAAGATGTTGCAGCAGATTTGGCTTGATGGCTAGCAGATTTCCAAGAATACAAAGATAAAGCTAGGGCCTACAAAGAGGAATGACAGGTATTTTCAGCCTAGTATGTCAAGGCCAATCAAATGTTTCCGCAACTACCTTGTCCATGGGAAGTGCCGACTCCGTCAAACATTAGGACATTAGCATGGATGGCACAAGACCCTCGGACCAAAGAGGAGAAGCTCCAGGACATACTTCAACACCATCAAATCTCAAAGCCTAGAGCATAAGACAAAGGGAAAGCACCAATGGAGGAGCCACCGCCACCTAGAACAACATGAGTTTCACAAATTTTGTAGTTGTAGCATATTCTTTGTGTTGTGTCTTTGTTTTGTTTTCATTCCACACTGCGGCATAATCTTATTTTTACCATCCAATAATCCCATACCTATCCACTATGTAATCAATGTAACTCGAGGACGAGTTTTCATTCAATCGTGGGGGTATGATGAGTCGCATTTTTGGGCAACTGCGATATTGCGTACGCGATATCACAGCCCAACTGTGATATCGCATACGCAATATCGCGGCCTGTCTCCTCATCTATAAATAAGAGTTAGACAAAAGAGTTAGAGAATATAGGAAGTTATTCAATTTTAGTTTAAGCATTTTAATTTCTTTCTCTTCCTTTTCCTCTCTGTGTATGCCCGCAGTGTGATGATTGTAATTGTACAGCATCCTTTATTCGAGTGTGACGTACTTGGACACGAACATGACCAACAATAAAGATTGAGATTACTTCATCATTACAACATTCACTTACCTTAATCATTTAATTAATTGTTATTTATTGCTTTCCTAGTTAATCTCTTCTCACCCTTATCTCATGTTAAAATGCAGAATGAGTACGACTTGATTACGAGCATTTAAGTGTGACTACTTGGTAACCCAGTAGAGTATCTAGGATTTGCACTTGGTAATCCCAATGGTAGTTGTGCACGAAGTCCAAGATGTGTACGAAAAATCAAGGAATGGATGCTCATCATACTTAGGCTAGCTAGATTCCTTCTCACCCTTTCCCTCTTAGCTTAGTTAATATTACTTTCCATTGCCTTCAGGAGTAGCATTAGAGTAGAAACCCATCATACACCTCACTCTAGACTAAACCATATGTGACAAAGCTAATACTAGTCCAGGTGGGAAGACAGCAAACTGTGACCTAAGGCTAATTGTCTGGATGCCACAACTAGTCCGTCTGTAGAGTCCGACCGAATCGCACGTGTAACGCTCGTATTCGTATGGTTGAGTGTAGGGGTACCTCGCCACTCATCAATATGGAAGCCATTTTAATGTAGTTGATGCTTAAGTATGTGTGTATTTTGAAAATTTATTTTAAGTTTAAAAGATAGACTTGATGATGCTTGATACAACAAACTATATAAGATCAACTAACTAGCAAACATTGACACATTTCCAGTAATAGCGCTAATGATAAATGGTAGAGAATTCCAACACTCAACCAAACAAGTCATAAGTGTTCACATGCAACCAGATCGTAATCCATGGACAGACAATGTAAGTATACTAATAAGTTAATAAGAAGTTTGTGATTGTTACTTCCTAGTTAGAGTTAGCAAAGTGAAAAATGTATGATTTAACTCTTAGTGAGGTATGTGATACTATTGGCTATTAAATGTGCTAAGGGTAAATATAGTGAAAATGAATGTGAATTCTATCTCTAAGTATAATGAAAATGTAAAGCTATTTTAGCCTATAGCAATAAGTATATGTTCTTGGTTTTTTGTGCATGTTCTAGGCTATTGTAATTGTTATTGGGATTACCAAGTAACTTTACTACTAAGAAAATCAAGTAAAGTCACTACCGAGTTACTAAACAATTACACTTTACGTTTGAAACCAGTTGTACTCATTTTGCCTTATTAATGAACACTGGAATAGTTAATGACTTGAGAAATGTAAATGGCTTAGTAAAAGTAAACAACATGGAAAAGTAAATCTATTCTATATAAAAATGTTGCAATGATGAAGAAAAATCTTGATCTTTATGTCATTCATGAATTGTATCTAGGATTAATCCTCTCGAATAAAGATTATGCACAATTGTGATTCACGACACTATGGGCATTCACAACTAGCTCTATCTTCAAGAAAACAAACTATAAGAATTTTACTAAGTGTTGGGTAAAAAGTTATTTTCAACGTGATGGTAGACTCACATTTATAGGCATGACCATGATCCACTACATCATATCCATGACAACATATGTTGAGCTACGATATCATATTCATAGTCCTAAACATAAAGTGTTTCATTACTTATCTTAATAGAACCAATTCCACCACATTTTTCATATTTAAAAAACCTTGAGGATAGTATTAACTACTAGTTTAGCTATTTATCTATCATATATATCTATTATTTAGATAAAAGAATTAATTTTTTTCAAATTAATGAAATCCTAGGGTTGATTTAACGAGAATTGATTTTCATGTTGAAAAAAAAAATCAAAATTGGTGTTTTCTTTCATAATAATTCTAGTGAAAATGTTAGTCTTTTAGCCAAGTTAAAATGAATTTTTTTTTTGTGATAAAATCTAGCTAATACATACATAATAGGATCATTACCTATAGATTGAATGCTCATCCACCAAGGTGAGGTCTTGGAAAGGCAATGGATCAGTGAAAGCTAAACTTCTTTCGAGTGGCTATGCTCAGGTTTGAACCCAGGTGTTACAAATTTAGAAACAAACACTTCACCATCACTTCAAGTGTTGGTCCCTTCTAAATAGTACATACATACCCATACTAATTCCATACAAACAATGATGTGTTAGCCTAGCAGTAAGGCTCTTGATGGGTTCAATTTTGGGCAATGTTGAATTATAAAGTTATATGTAGATTGTATATCATGGGGTGTACCTATGTTATAATTATTTGGAATTTCAACAGGCAAATCGTTGAGCATTTAAGAGTTGTCATCATATACTCTAGGGGGTTAGAAGGTAGGGGAGGGATGGGGAAACTAGTTTCAGGCAAAGTCTTTTAGTAGCATGATAGCTCCTAGAAGTAGCCTCTTCACTAAAAATAGGAATTTGATTAGACCTAATTCTAGTATCAAAGTCACTACATAGATAAATTTTTACTCTCTACACAAAACTAGTAATATCCATTCTAAGATAATATAAGAGAAAATTTTGTAATTAATCTTTTCATTTAGAGAGAATAGCTTCTTGAGATGTAAAGTAATAAAATTACAGAATAAAAATATTTATATTTGTAATCAAACATAGTAACTATATTCTTTTATTTGAACATGTAAACAAAGAGAATTTAAAATCAAAACAAAACAAAACTCACAAAAATGTTGACTTGGAGGAGCAGCAGGCAGATGGCATTAGGATCATCACAGTCTTGTGAGCCTAGGACGCCTATCATTATTACTCAAATAAGCCTATCATTACAAAACGTTAAAACGTTAAAGATAAAATCAACAAATTTGAAACAAAAGCTTTTGTGCTAACATGATAAGGGATGTACCTCAAATTCTATCCAATACGAGGAAGCCTGGGTAGAGCACGGAGTTACCAGCAGGGTAAATGAGAAAATATAGGAAGAGAAGGATCTTTGTCCCTGGTGTGTCCCACAGTGAAGGAGATTTACGTGCGCGAAATTCTTATTAGGACGTAGTCCAAGCAATTAACGGCAATCACAACGATAGATACGGTGGACGCATTAAACGAGGTTATACGAGGTCCGTGGTTCATCGTTGAATGATGCCATGCCAGTGGAAAGCACCGAATCACATGCATAAACAACTTTCGGCCCAAAAATATCTCGGGCATTATTTATAGACTCTCTTGCCGTTCTTACTCTTCATCTTGAGCATTTTCTTTCTTTCTTTCCTGTCATCGGTGCTGCTGCTCTGCCTGAGGTCACGACGTTGTCTTCTCTCTTCCTAAGGTCACGACGTTGTCTTCTCTCTTCCTAAGGTCACTTCCCATTGCTGCTGCTTTGATATTGTCTTGGTCACTTCCCATTGCTGCTGCTTTGATATTGTCTTGGTCCGCTCTCTCTCTCTCTTGAATTTGCAAGATCTTGCTAAATTAAGAAATGGTGGAAGATAGAGAGATAAGAGATGCAGCTTTTGTCTTAACAAGAATGACAAGAATGAAAGGTTTCCCTTGTGGAGTATTTCCTCATACAAAGACTGGAGGGTTTGAAGTAAAGGTCAGGTATGTCTGGATTTCAATTCCAGGTGCATTTTCTGAGATTATCTTGTTTCTGGTATGAAAGACATTATTATCTACTTGTGTGATTGCACGGATAACACGAGTTCACCCTCCGATATCTGCTTCTTTGGTAAGTAATTGTAATTCATATTGAGTTTTCATGCACTCCGCCTGCTTTTACTCCCGGGAAGATAAATTTGTGGTAGGGTACCACTGGTGTGAAGAAGCTGCAGCTAGAATAGCAGACAAAGCAATCCTTGTCATGAATGATTGGACGGGTGAAAATCCAGATCCTTCCACTATAAAGCTGAACTATCGCTTAACTGATTATGATCCCAGTTACATAGCTCAGGTTTGACTGCAAAAATGGCTTCTTTTTAAGCATTACGCTATGCATCTCTATTATAGGCTGCGCCCAAGTTTGATAACCGTCAATGCTTTAGTATTTGTTCACTGGGGAAAGTTCCAAGGGCATTGGCTTCTGTGGAAAATAATCAAAATTTTACTTTTCCCATTAAAATACCATGCACGTAAACGAGTGGCATTTAATACGCTTAATTGAATTTCCACACATATGCAAGAATCACAGGGCAGCAAATGCTGTGTGTTCATGTGTAAAAACTAAAATACGCTTAATTGAATTTCCACACATATGCAAGAATCACAGGGCAGCAAATGCTGCGTGTTCATGTGTAAAAACTAAAAACTGTTTCTGACTTCGAATGGTTTGTTTTCCAGCTCAAGGCCCTGCCAAAAGATGAAATGATCTGCAAACTAAGAAGTGAGGCCAAGGGAGATTCCAGAGGTTGTGCACAGGTGAGATTTATATTCAATGATCTTGTTATATAATTTTTAAGTATGTCCAGGGTTTCTTCATCTATTGTATGTTTGTACTGTTTGTTGTGGTTCCAGGGTTTGCTTCCCCATGCTAGGGATGATCTTGAGCGCTCCATAAGATGCAGGCAATTAGAGATGTAGAAGTAATACAGATTTTCTTCACATTCTGGATCTCTCTTACTCTGTTTTATCAGTATTTTGGCATTGTCCCTTTGCTCAGCATGTGTGGGACTGCAAGGAAGCTTCTTGTTTCTGTTGTGTGCAGTCACCATTGGAACTCTCTCTGTCCTTAATTGAGAGCTCTTTGCCTCATCTAATTCTATGTCATTCTATCTTGTAACGAGTCAGTATGTGTGCATGTTTAATAGTGCCCCAATTTGGTTTCCTTATTTAATACTCATTTATTTAGAAGGCTGTTCCAGAGTTTCATTCACTGTGCTCTCAGCTCCCCTTCCCCTCAACCCTATGCCTTATTCAGGTTACTGTAATTGATACATTTTTAATATCAACAGAACTTCTTTTCGGGTCCCAAAACCCCCTGTTTTATCAAAAACGAAAACACCATGCCTGAACTATCATTAAGTTTAGTGTTGCAGGTGGTCTGTCCTGCCTCCCTTTCTTGCAGAACGCATCCGCTTGTCTCCTTTATAGTCGCTCGCTCACTGCGTTTTCTGTTTCTGTTCAAATTATGATTCATATTATTCTAAGATCTTAATTTTGATATTATGATCATCCTTTAATTTGTTCAAAATAAATAGACATATTCCAATTATCGTGTTCGCCCACCAAATGCATATGACGATGTAACAAATAAAAAAGACATAGAAGACCGAAGGAGGCTCTTTATTGTTAACGACCGATTTCAAATCATTTTTTCGGCCGGGGATAAACAGGAAAATCTTCCTCTAAAATCCAAGTAACTTTCCGCACATTAGAATCATGGGGCCAACTATACGTGCCGTTTTTCTGCTTTTCTCTCTAGCTGTGTGTCTGCTAGCCGCTACCCCCTGTGTTTTAAAGAATATTTTTCTGTCTCTGGCTCCTTCCTACTCTCATTTTCAAGAGCCGCAAAAATATCTCAAAAGATCTTCGGATGTTTAAAGAGTCGGATAAAAGGGTCGAGCGTGCCATATTCAATAACCGTTCTTCTCTGTCTCCGCTATTGTCACTTGAAAGCATGGTTCAAGAGTTACAAAATATATCGGGTCCAGTCGTTTAGAGAATCAGAAAAAGTGGGCAAGTCCGTGACATTCAAAGCCATTGATTTCATATTAAAAATAAGGAATAGTGTATGAATTTGACCTCCAACGGTATTTGCCATGAAACTTTTTCATGATACTCTCTAAAATCTTTATTCAAAGATTGACCTTTGCATGTTAAATTTATAAACTTTTTAAAGATATATTAAAATCCTTAAATATTTAATTAGGAATATTTAAGTAAAATCTTTAATTGTTTCTCAAAGTGATCTTTTTCAGCCTAATTATTATTCTCAAATTTTATTTAAGTAATTTTTTTCATTGAAGTTTGATTTTAATTACTTTATAGTGCATTTATTATCAAAATCAAATCAAATAATATTTATGTTTCTTCCAAAACTATATACAAGTAACAGACAAGAAAGTGCTCTTTTCTTAGCAAAAAAAGAAACTAAAAAAATGGTTTAAAATGCCCTTGGTTCTCTTCAAAGATAAAAAATTGCAATGGTCTATTATTAAAAAAATTGCAAAAATTATGTGAGAAAATTGTGCATAAGTAACTTTTATTTGTATTAAAAGTTGATTAGTTTCTATAAGACTAATAAAAGTAGTTAAAACTTTATGCTCAAACTAGCATTACTATTTTTGATTGCGGATAAATTATGTAAGTATCCACTTCATGCAATGAAGAAAGAAATACTTGGATTAAGGTACTCTTTTATATGCTTTGTTAAACTTTCTATGGACAACTTATTCTTAACTTTTCTTACCAAAGCCAACAAAAGAATCTGAAATGGATGCCCTATATGCATAAAGGCTAAAACCACTAGTTGAACCTTTCATGAGCAAATTTAGTTAATGATTTTATCATCTCCCTTTCTTATGTGATAATATCTAAACTAATAGTATTAATTAATGATATTTTAAAGAAATCTTTCATGTTATTATGCCAAGAGTTATAATATTTTCCAAGTTTTTCAAACTTGTATTTAAAATTTTTGTAAGTATTTTACATTCAAAATAGAGCAAAACATGCAAAAAGTCTTACAAATTCACACTATGATAAGGATTTTAATAAAGGTTGGGTTGACTCAACTCCTAGTTATCCCAAATTCTGATACTTCTAATGTATGGATGAACCATTTAAGCTATGAGGATTTTGTGAATTGAAAAACCATACTTGAAAAACTCCCAGTTAGCCTAAATTGTAATGCTTGTAATGTAGGGATGAACTATTTAAGTTATGTTGATTCTACATATTATAAAACACTAGTTAAAAATATTTGTTGGATATTTTCAGCATGGTTGGGCTTAATTGCATAGGTTCAAGCTTCTGTTTGCATGGTTTCTTCTTACCACATCAACTTGTAGAATCGACTATTAGAACTATTTTTTAGTTTTACAATAGATTATGCTTTAAATGGCTTCTCTCTCTACCACATTAGCTTCTAGAGCAAGCACTCATTTGAAATTGGCCTTTAGAAGCATTTTTTAGTTCTATAAAGGCCACCCAAAATGGTTCTACTATGTCAGCTTTGTACATATAGGACTTGGTGGGACCCAGATCAGTCCATCTTCATCACATCTACTTAAATAGAATTTAACATAGCTCAAGATTTTTCTCTAGAATTGTTTTTGGTTTTACAATGTCACATTTAGTTTTACCATATCTTTGTTATGTGCAACTTTTATCTTTTAATCTAGCTTAGAATTGGCCATGCGAATGAGTAAAATCAAAAACACATATCAAGCTCTAAAACTAATTTTGATTCTACAAAATCTAGCCTTGAACATTTTGCCATGTTAATGAATAAAATCAACCTCTACAACCATATTTTTAACTATAAAAGAGCTATGATAAAGAGAGAGGCCTAATGCCATGTTCAACAAAGCTCATGTTATACAAACACAACTAGTATATAGGAAAGCTTAGCACTGAAGGGCTTTACTATGCCATGTCAACACAAGGAGTGGAAGCACTTTAGAACCAAATAGTGATTCTATGAGGGCTACGCATCATTTAGAATCAAAGAGCTCTCTAAAAGATCTTGGCTACATAAGTGATACATTGTTTAGAGCGAGAATTGGTTCTACGGAGGCATTGAAGATCTAAGAGTCAAATCTAATCAATCATGATCATGAAGCTTATTTTAGAACTAAGAAATGGTTTTACTTAGCCTAGCCTCTTCTCATTAAACCATGAAAAAAAAGTAGTGGGCATAAAATAAAAAGCTCATTTATTACAAAATCCCATCTTATCAAAAAGGGTCATCGTGATTAGCTTTGAAATCTTAATAAGCCCAAGTTGTAGAGGGCCATTATATGAAAAAGCTAAAAGCTCATATTGTTGCAGAAGTTTGCCTAAGCCTCATTAACAAAAAATATAGGGGTAGTTAAATGAAATTGAAAGAGCTATTATCTCTAGTGCTAGTTGAGCTCATTGTTTTTGTAGGAAACATAGGACCATTGACACTAAAAGTGAAATGATAGAATACTTCCTCCTCTACTAAGATTTTAATGCTTCTTTCCACTCATACCAAAAGTAGTAATGGAGTTTAAGATGTAACAGATGTAGCTTCAAATTATTCTCCAACTTCTTCCAATGGATTCACAATGGCTATAGTTTTTTTTCTTCCTCAGCTTCACCTCTCAATGGATCTACAACAAGTGTAGAATTTTCTCTCTCATGTTTCTCTAGTAAATCAATAATGGCTCTAGAAATGGCTACAAAAAATATTGGTATAAATTGAAGCTCTCAAGCTTAGTTCAAATATTTTGGGTTTTACCCATTGGTGCTTGAACTACAATTTCTCTTTTCTCTATTCTTCTTTGAATCTTAATCTCATTATCTATTTCTTTTCACTATAAAATCTTCTTTCTCTTTCTCTCAAAAATCTCTAAAAATTATGTTTCTCAATTGAGAAGAGGTAGTGTGCTTCTTTCTACTTTTGAGCTTAGAAAGATAATTCTTATGACTTAAAGATTAGTAGTTGTGCTCAATCTAGGATTGTAAAAGAAGCCTTGTAGCTTTGTTTTTTTAGATTAATAAAATTACTTTGCCTAGTAGGATTTTGGAGGAGTTTTATGGTGGAGTAATTCTATCAATCTAGCAATTCAATCATCTCTATGTCTATTTATTATTTCTTTCATAGCTATGATGTTTACTAGGCTAAGTTTTTAATTTATGGTTTTTACTAGTCTCTAATTACCTTGATTTTTATTCAACCCTAATCCTCTCCTCCTATTAGTGGCTTTAGCTACCCCCAAGAAATAACAATTGGTATTAGAGACTAGTCGACACCTCTTGACTTAATAGTATATGTTGCATTTTTTTCTAGACATGGTGTAGAATCAAGGATTCTCATCTAATAGATCTTCATAGTTCAATGGATTAGATTGATCTCTATAGAAGTTCAAGATGAAGAATTATCTTCTAGCTCATGATGATGATATCTAAAAGGGAGTTGGTAGAGGAATTAACAATTCTATGCATGATGCCCAAACTATGAATGCATTGGTCTATATCTTAGATAGGGTAATATGTATGAATAGTATGCATCTTCAATTAGCCAAAGAAATATGGAAGCATCTTTAAGCTATTTATAAATGAGATGATAAAGTAAAGAGCTATATGATGATGAATTTAAGCACTTAATTTAATGCTCTGAAAATGAAAGAAAATAATAACATTAGTTGCTTCTTTAGTAGACTTGATGGAGTTGTTAGTAAAATGACAATCTTGAGGGAAACTTAATAATAGGACATCATTTGTTAGATTATCCTATTTGTATTGCCCAATAGATTTGAAGCAAATGTATCATTCATAGAAGTAGCAAAAGATCATTTTAGATTAATAATAGATGAGCTCTACAATATTCTTTTAGCCTTTGATATTAGGAAAGGTGGATCAAGTACATTTGGCAACAAAGAAAGGATTACCTTCAAAGTCAAAGCTATAATAAATGACAATAAAAAGGAATCATCAACAGTAGATTTTGATTTTGATAAGGAGATTACTAATCTTGCGAGGATGCTCAAGAGGTTTCAAAAGATGAAGGGTGGTAAGAAGATAAAAAAATCATTTTCTTGTTATTATTGTGGTGAAACATGTCATATGATTGCACACTATCCAAATAAAAAGAAAGATGAGAAGAATAAGAAAATCAAATGGTAAGGTTCAAGCCAAAAATCACTCGACATAGGTTTGAAAATTTAAAGGCTTAAGTAGCTAAGATACAAAGCCAATTAGAGTGTTCAAAAATAGTGTAGAAATTGATGATTTTAAAGGAAATTATTTTGCTCATTTTACTCATGCTAAAGTAAAAATTGATTATTCTAATGTTGTTACTAAAGACTTATTTTCATTTTCAACTATTCTTGAAGATTATAAATTAGATGATGATTTTCTAGGCTTTATGGATACTAACTTATGTGAACAAGAAAATATTAGATCCTCTTAAACTATAGTTTCATGTAAAGATGAAGGTGGATTGAGCTCATGAGATATAATTAAGACATAACATGAAGAAGTTAATGATGTTGAAATGAAAGGGATAATGAAATAATTAGAAATGGTGATTAAGATCAATGAGAAACTAAAAAAACTACTTAAAGGGGAATGAGAAGTTAAGAGCTACAATATGAAGCTTGAATCAATCGAATAAGAAAATTTAAAGATAAAAGAGGAAGTTTGGCTACTAAAGAAGAATATAATAGGTAAGACTACTCAAGATACATTTGATCTATTTAATAAGTTTATATTTAGATTAGAATAGCTCAAGGATATCATTAATAATGGATGATCAAGTGATGATAAGAGGGGTATTGGCTACGAGTCTAGTTCCTTAACAAAGCCATATGCATCAAAAGCATCAACTTAGAAGATAAAAGCCAAACATAGCCTCCACAATCATGTGGACTTGCACACAAGTAAGAAATTCTTCCTATTCCCAAGAATTCTAATAATCAAGTATGGTCCAAGATTGATAGCCAATTTTTTGCAAGGATATTATTTTAATTACATAATTTTAGGTCATAAAGTAAGGAATTGTAGAATCAGTGACTTCTCTTAATATGGCATGGCAGTACGTGTTATTTCCATGCTACTGCACATTTTCCAAGAAATAAGAAAACATGGTACCAAGTTTGAAGACTAATCAATAGAAGAGCTCTTCTTATTTAGTTAGGCTTAAAGAGCTCTTGCAACTCAACGATATGGTTTATTGATAGTAATTTTTATCAACACATGACCAATGATAAATCAAAATTTATCATGCTTCAACCCATTAATGGAGACAAGGTAATATTTGATGACAAAGCTTAGAGAGTGACAAGAGGAATTGGCTTAGTTAAAATTAATAATGAGTTCCCTAGAGTTCATAATATTTATTTCTTTGATGGCTTACATTACAATTTACTAAGCTTAGGATAGTTTTTAAGAGAAGGTTATAATATCCATTTCACAAATGAAAAATGTATATTAGGAAATAAAGAAATGGATTTTAAAGCTTATGTTTCTTGAATAAGAAATAATCTAAATTCTATAACTGAGTGGTCTTAATGTCTAACTCTTATTTATGAGACAAGTAGTAGCATGTTATGGTACAAAAGGCTAGGTTACTTAAGCTCATGTAACCTCCAAGCTCTCATCAAGGCTCAAAGCATAAGAGGCATTCCTTAGGTAAGTCAACTATAAGAGGTATGATTTGCATGCTAACATGTTAAGAAAACTAAAGCTTTATTTAAGCCAATGAATTTTCATTGTAAAGATAAGTTTGAGTTATTACATATGGATGATTATGAATCTTTTGATGTAGTTAGGCTTAATGTTAGTAAATATTTCTTTCTTATCATTAATAATTATACTAGAATGTCATGACTAATGTGTATTGAGGAAAATTTTGATGTATTTAAGCATTTTAAGGCATTTAAAAGTTTGGTTGAAACTAAAATAGAACTTAAAATTAAAGCTATTATGATTGTCAATGGAGGTGAGTTCATCTCAAATGAATTTTATGAGCTATGTAGAAATTCAAGTATTAAGAAGTAGTTCTGATTAACTAGAACACTTGAGTAGAATAATGTTATAGAGTAGAAAAATAGAACTACACTTGAGATAAATCAATCAATGAGGAGTGAGAAGAATGTTCCAAAGTATCTATGGCATGAGATAGTTATAATTTTCATGTAAATCATCAATAGATATTTGGTAAGAGTAGATAATGATAAGACTTCATATTAAATATGATATGATAAAATGGCTCATGTATAGTATTTTAGAATATTTTGTAGCAAGTACTATATTAAGTGTTAATAGAATGTACAAAAAATTGATAGTTAATGTAATGATGATTTTTTTGTTATGTATTCAAACCATTCCAAGCTTATTAGTGTCTAAATTTAAAAATGTTAAAAATTTTTGAATCTCCTCAAGTTAAGATTGATGAATTATTAGAAGAAGCTAATAATATGCATAAGAAAGGTATAAATGTAGATGAAGAAGAAAAATGATGATGACATTCCAACATTTAAACAAGCTAATGAGATTGAAGAAGAGTAGCTAGTTTTTGTTGATAAAGTAGAAATAGAGCAAGAAGATACACTTAATGATGATCCAAGAAAGATAACATAGTAATTCATATCCATAATTGATACCTTGGTGATGAGCAGCAAGGTACCCCTATGCCCAACCATATGAATCACAAGCATTCATGCACAATCCAATCAAATTTTGTAGACCTTAAGTTCCCAAGTACACAAGTTCCAAGATGTGAAAGCTAACTGTGATAGTCATTGTCTTCCCAAGTACACTTGTGAAGCTTAATTATATGGTTAAGTATAATTGAGGTGCATGATTTTATTATTTTATAATTTATTCGTCTATGATTAACAAGAAGTTGAAACTCAACTTATAAATTAATTAAGCCTATCTAATTACTAATTAATAACTAACTATCCTAACATAAGTATATGGTCCCACTTTCTGTGCACATCCTAAACACATATAATGCTGTTGGATTACCAAACGTTGCTGGGATTACTAAGAATCATATGCATGCTCGAAGTGCTCATACTTATGTGCTTAATTAACTACTATTTAATCTAGCTAGTTTGCTTTAGTTTAATTACTTGGTAGTATTAAATGAAGTTAAACAAAACATTAAATACATGAATAAAATATTCAAGCTAGCCAAGGTGCTACAAGGTTTGATTTGAAAACTTATCTTTATAATTGCACACACTGCCTTGCTCAGGTACAATACTTCTTGAATAAATATTTGTACACTCAATAACTCTTACTATAGGCACTTTGGAAAATATTCTAACTCTAGGGACAAGAAACTATAAGAGCTTTGCTATGCTATGACAAAAACTTATGCCCAAATCATGTGCCTAAGTGCTATATTTATAGGCTACCACACACCCTGCAATATCAGATATTTGACATTGCATCTTGGCACCTGATATCACATATCCAATATCAAGGCTCTAATATTAAATATATTATATCAGATCTAGGAAAAATATGGTTCCTCATACCCTCATAATTGAATGAAAACTTTTCCTTATGTAAAGAAAAAGAGAAACTAGTTCCTTACAAAATATTGGGAAGGTATGGGATTATTGAATGATATGCAAATTGACTTAGATGGAATAGATAGACTCCAAGTGCCCAAGTGTATGGATTTATAATCTTTTACAAAATTAGGTGTTCATGATAATAGAATTGAACACCCTAAACAAAATTGACATCCAACTCCTCTAGCAACTAAAGAGCAAGGAAGAAGATTCAATGATCATGAAAGGTCCTCATTGCATGGTGCTGCTGCTGATCCTTTAGTGAAAACAATCTCGCCTCTAGTCTACACTTTCCACTATAATCACAACAAGATCAAAAACTAGTGTGCAATGTGTAACATATAGCTTTTGGATAGATTGTCTCGTTGGTAATTACACTTGGCCAAGTTGCGATTATGATGGATTGATTCCTTTAATTGTGTTAGCAGAAGACTAAAAAATAGGATAAAATGGGTAAGTGGTTCATTATTAAATTATAAAAATTATAAATGCACTGAACTACTTGAAGTGGTTTAAGAATTCACAACAATAAAAAGAGGATTTCATTGAAAAATTTTGTGAAGATGCACACAATTGAATGTCATTGATGGAGGTACGCAAAAGGATTCCATTGTGAGAATGTCTAAGGATAAGGAACTTAACTAACCCAAGCAAAAGGTATTCAATTGGGTCCTCTGCAAAGTAGGCACATGTCCTTTATCACTCTTGAATAATTTCAAACGGAGAAGTCCATGGACCCCATGGATGATTAATGGTTATGGAAAGTTAAGTACAAAAACTTGGAAGAAACTACCTAAGAATTTTGACATGTCAAACTAAGATGTCGAACAAGAACATGAAACCAGTAGTGGGGTGAGATATGGAAAGCAAAAATAGATGTGAGAGAGAGTGGAATGGACTTCTTGATTAAGGTCACATAAAGTCCCTTGTGAATTTTATGGTTAAATGACTTGATAGAATCCATCCTTAGTCTAGACTAAAACCAACCACATTCAGTGACTTTGCATCACCACTCTAAGACTAGTCCATCCCCTTGAGATGTAAGAGGGCTGAAACACCACTAATTTTGGCCTAGCACTTTTAGACAAGAATCAAGCTAAGTCATGCTACTGCCCAACATAAGTACAGTGTGACCAAACTTGGAGGTCTCTGAAACAGCCCCCGATGACCCATGATTCAACACGCAAGGTCTTCCTGGGTCCCACAGGCGACTGCACCAACTTCCAGCATTCAGAATCAAAAGTTTCAGGTTCAAAATATTTGGTTTTGGCTAAGTACACTTTGGTTACTTTTTCAGATGCTACACAGCATAAGGATTAGCGTCACCAACTTTTGGTGCCCTGAAACTGAGTCAAAATAGGCTGAAATCAAGCACAAGGACCCCCCATGACCTTCACCAAGGTTTCCAGCAGCTCCCAGCCTCCACAAAATCAAGATTTGGGTATCAAATATGCCATTTTGACTTGGTGACGCTGGGGTTACTTTTTCAGATGCTACACAACGTAAGGATCAGCGTCACCAACTTTTAGAGCCCCAAAACTGAGTCAAAATGACTTGATTTCAAGGGTGCAAGTCGTCCTCAGGGTCCACTATTGATAACTATGGGTCCCAGCCTTTAGAAATTCTAGATTTCATCTCAAAATTACAAGTTTTGGAGGTCACATTGCAGGTCATGCTGGGCAGTCAAATTTCTCTTGTTGTATATTTCATTATAAATCCCCATTTGTGGGCATGTCAAGCCCTCATGGTCTAAATTAAATGTACTTTCATGGGCTTGAATAACCCATAAATTGTAAAATGCAATGTACTTGGTCAAGAATGTAGCTCGCCAACACACGTCCAACTCGTGCACAACTATCCAACACAAATCCAACTCTCGCCAACACACATCCAACTTGTGCACAACTATCCATTGGACACATGTCATTAGATCTGCTTTCCTCTAATCTCCCAACCATTGATTTCATTCTTAAATTTCATGCTCGAGCCTGGTCCAACCCTATAAAAACCCTGTCAATTCACATAAACAAGGGAGGCAAAATTGGAGAGATTGAAAATTCTGAGAGAGGACAGAACCTGCAATCCTTGGGCACTCGGCACACCTGATTGTTGGCATGCAAGAATTTCTCATGTTCATCACATCACATCATCACATCATCACGTCATATCATCCCGGGGCTAGGCATTTGACTTGACATCCACATGTGTGCAACTACACTTTGACCGGTGCACATTTAAAAAAAAAAAACAATACAATACAGTTTCATTATTGCCTTCCATTTACATTATTTACTTCGACTTACACTTTGTTTACAATATAGCTCTATTTACGCTTTATTTATAATTTAGTACGCTCTGTTTACATTTCGTGTCACTGTTTGCATTCCGTTTACATCCTGTTTACACCATTTACGATAACCCCAGCACTAGCCGTAGCTTACGCTTGGGGAAGTCCTTGGTTGATTTTCATGCAAACCATCCAAGGTACTCTACCTTCGTTCCCATTTCCAACTTGTCCTCAAGTGAAGGCAGGGTCAGCTGTGCCTGCCCGATGATCTCTCGGTGTCTGTTTCCCTTCCAACCTCACACTGACGATTTAGGTCAGTACAGTTTTTGGTAGTAGAAGGAGGGCCTGAACCATTTCTGTCTACATTTTTGATTAGCACTTAGTCAAAACTTTGGATGTTCTAGAGAGCATAACAAGTTCTCAAAGCATAGCAAGCTCCAGCGTAGCGAGTGTAGCGCTAGAGTTGGTCATTTTTAGTAGTTTTCACACTTAGCATTTTTTTTCTTTCATTTTTACACATCCATTTTCCAGCTACTGACAGATTTAGTTATTTTTTTTATTTTTAATTTATTTTTATTTTTATTTTTTATTTTTTTTCGTTTTCAAAGTTAGCCATTTTCTACAAATAGCAATTTTCACAACCCAATTTGTGAATATGAATCCAGATCAACCTTCTACATCAATGCCTAACACGTTTGATATCACAATCCAACCAAAGCGAGCCACACTAAGCCCTAAACAATATAACTTCACTTGTGTGGAAATCCAAGACAACTTGCCTATCGATCAAGTGGAAAAGAAAGTGAAATGAGACTATGAACTTGTCCACAAAGGAGGTCGTGAGTTCATCCCTTCAGCATTTGATATAATCCCGTTGTCTGAAAACCATCATAAACTCATATCCTAGCTTCTTATGGCTAGAAGTCAAGCCTTACAGCTATCGCCAATAGAGCCTCAAGATGAGGAAGATGATTTTGCAACCCAATCCAAACATGAAGATTTCTACCATACCGTTAGTCCCCATGTCTACACAAACCCATTGTTCCACCCTTTCCTAGAAGAAACTGTGCTTCCTTCGTCATCCGAAAACACTCGAGCACTAGTTTCCCAACAAGAGGTACCTACTTCCATTCCTATCTTCTCCGTACCCAACAATATTCACTCTAATGCATCCACTTCCATCATTCCTCCATAAGTACAGTCCCAACAACTCCCTCCCCAAACTAATGCAGGGTCAATCTTTCGACCTCAAGTAATTAGAATGCCATCAGTCATACCAAATTCCACATCCACCCATTACATACCTTAGGTACAAATCCATGGAGCACCATTGATTACTCCAACCCAACATGTTCAAGGTGTTACCTCACAACCTGTGGCTGGGCAGTGGGTTCCACCGATAGTCTTAGTCCCGAATACCATTCCACCACAACAAATGTTAGCCCAACAACCTTTCTTTCCACAAACAATGGAACAATTAAATCATTATCATCCATAATCCACTCAATCCATTGGTTTTCCTACTTCCCAAGAATGGGAAGACACACAAAAAATGATGCACTCTTTGGCAAAGGAATTAAAATGCCTTAAAACTTTGAACAATGAGGAAATCAAAGTACTAGATTTCTATCAAGATGACCCAATTGACCCTTGAGTTCCACCCTTAACCTTACCAAAAGAAGTCTCGTTACCTCAGCTGACCAAGTACAATGGAGAGAGAGACCCAAATGCCCACCTAGTGATATTCCAAATCGAAAGTCTTTTGCTTCAGGCATGGCCCCATGTAATTCTGCGTGTATTTGCTATGTCCTTAGTAGGAAGAGCCTTAGATTGGTATCGAGCCTTACCCCGTAGCTCTATATCTTCTTTGGAAGATTTGTTACACCAGTTTGTTACCCATTTCAAATACAATCTGAAACCTAAAGCCACATTAGATAGCTTGATTCAAATTAAACAAGCGCCCTTAGAGCCAGCACAGAAATTTATCCAAAGATGGAGTGTAGCCCTTAATGAACTTCACGAGCCTATTCCTAAAATGTATCTGCTTACCATCCTTAAGACAACCGCAAATGACTTCATTAAATCAAAGCTTTATTATCTAAAACCCCATACTTTGAGTCAGGCATTTGTACAAATTAAGGACATAGAAGAGGTGGCACAGTCAAGCAATGACCCAACTTATGTGGCCTAAAAAAATCAACATACTTGCAAGAAAAACACAACTGAGGCAATAATAGCTGCAATCAAAAAAGCAACCAACTGGGGCCCAACAGCTAAGAAACCTAAATCCCTAGCTAACAAAGCTACCAACTCTGGCGCCAACTCACCTACATTGATAGGGGCCACCCCAAAGCCCAACTTTCAACACAAAGACCACTCAAAGTATACACCACTACAGATGCAACCCTCTAAACTACTGGAGAAACTCTTGAAAGCTGAGCAAATTCAACACAAACATGTATCAGAGATTACCCACCAAAAACATGATAGGTACTACGAGCTACTAAGAAACCCCACCTTAGCAGTACCAAATGAGCCCCCGGTCCCACAACATTTTAACCTGGACCAATACTGTCATTACCATCAAATGGCTGGTCACAGTACAGACAACTGTCATGCCTTGCAAGATGACCTGTAGGGAATGATAAAACAAGGCCAACTAGTGATTGACACAGCAAGTTAATCCAACGCAGACGATGCCTCCTATGTCATAAACTCAATTAGCATAGGTGGCAATCCCAAACCTATGCAAAAACCTTTTGTGATCCATGTGCCTCCCAGCAAGGCAAGAATTCTCCTAGCCTCCGCAAACAAGAGGCCTCCCTTTCTTATCAAGGTTCCACCCCAAGCACCCACAACACCCTTTGTGGTCAAGGCTCCACAATGTTTGTTTGCTAGGACATTAAACTGGCACGATTTTTCCGCTAAGACGTTAAACTAGCATGACGCAGCAACAAAAACTGCTAAACAACCTTTCATCATAAGAGTGCCACAATGAGATGGCCCCTCACCTACCCGAAGCCCAATAGTGGAAAATATCTCAATCCCTCCTCCTTCAAGGGTTGACCCCACTAGCAACCTAGGTAGGCCCACCAAATGGAAATGCAAGAGGACAAACGAGCACCTCGCAACTCCCATGGCCAAAGCAAAGGCCACAACTAGAAAAAAACAACTGAACACTGGGACCCCTACCCCCAAGCAAACCAAGCCTAAGTCCCCCTCCCGAGAGGTCTGTCTCTCAAGCTTCACAGAGGAAGTCAAAGCCAACACAAAGGCTAATGACAAGGACTTCGTAGCTGCACTAACCTAGGTAAAGCAAACGCTCAAGCAAAAGAACATAACATTTAGCTTATACGACCTAGTCAGGACCTCACTTGCTCACTGCTAAGCATTGGCCCAGGTCTTAGCCTCTATTCCTATTATGGAGGAAATCCCTGCAAATGAGGCATCCATTCGTGCAACAATGTTGCCTCCCACACCACAAGAATTGGGTTCAACAACCTTAGCCTTTCGTGATGATGTAGTTAAAGTCAACCCCAAATGAGGGGAAGTCACTATAGTTCCACTATCCATTAGCATTCGTGTTGGGTAGTGCACCATCTGCAGAGTGCATGTTGACAATGGTGTAGCAACGAACATAGTCTTGTACTCCATCATCGACAAGATAGGCCTGGCTGATGAAATCAAGCCAACCAAAACCACATGTCTAAAATCCTTCAATGGATCACATGTTAGGGTCAAGGGTACAATCAAATTAGCCTTTGTAGTGGGAGAGCAATTCCCCACTAGCGCAGATTTCACTATCATAGAGGAGATGCCAGGTTTCAACATGATTCTAGGTAGGCATTGGTTAGCTCAACTAAGGGTCATCTCCTCTCCCATCCACCAAGAAATCCACCTTCCATACGAAGGTGGTCAAGTTATCATCCATGGTGATAATGTTTCCTCTTCGACTATCCATGAAATAGACATGGTGCAAGTTTTGGAAGAAGAGTTTCTTAATGGTACACCTATGACAACCAACGCAACGCTTAAGGCTAACACACCCAAACGAGTGGTTGAAGCTGACAACCCCCCCAGAGGACCCTAAACCTTACATGCTCCCTAATCCATGCCTAGTTAGGAAGCAACTACATGACCAAGACTCTCCCTTGGCTAAAAATGTGCTTGATGCTTGCCTACCTTCTGCCTACCCCTCTAACATGCATCTTTTGACTTTTGTTTACATTGCACTAGCCTATGTGTTTACATTTTGCTCACTCACTTAGATCATGCATTTTTCTTTGTTTACACATTCATCAACTTAGTTCACATAGTGCATTTGAAAAACATAAAACTACAAAAACACATGGCCCGAAAAGGCCTTAAACTAGCATATGGCCTAGAACAGCCTAAAACTATCACTTTTTGCATTGCTTTTCTTTCATTCATACATTCCAAATCTATATACAATAGGTGTCTCTTGACATTGTTTTCTTTCTAGTTGATTTTTTACAGGATCTTGTAGATACATAGCATGACCATGCATGTAGCATCACACTTTACACAAGCAAGGTAAGCATCAATCCACTATGACTATAAACTGGCACAGAATAGCCCTAGCATCATGACTTAAAACTGATACCACAGAGTAGTTCTGGCATCATGACTTAAAACTAATACCACAGAGTTCTGTCCGGTATGACACTAAACTGCTACATCTGTCCACCATGACATGAAACTAGCATCCAGAGTCCACTAAGACTATAAACTAGTTTGCCTCTTCACAGTCCGCTATGACTATAAACTAGCAATGCACCATCCGCTACGATGCTAAACTAGTGCCGTCCAAAGGGTTATGACATGAAACTAATCCACAACAGTCTGCTAAGACTATCAACTAGTGACATCATCAATGACTAGGAAAAACTTGAAAAGATGTATTGCTACAATCGATTGTTCATGTTCCACAAAGGCTTGATGCATGATTTATCTCATAGACTCTAATAAAGCTGATGTTGTTCATGATTCTGTCTACTTTGAAAATTGCATGTGGTGACTCCATCTCCTTATTTAAAGTGTTTAGCTAATTGTTTCATTTGTGTTTTCCTTATCTTCTTGGAGTTGTGTTTGCAGGATGACACTCCTGAGGTGTTCGTGCATAGATGCACTTCATCATGATGACAAGGAATCACATTTTTCCTGACGTACTTGACTGGGTTAATCAAGTCATTCATAAGTACATTCCCGACTCCTGATACATTCCCTATTCCCCATCATGCTCCATTATCCTTTTCAATTACATCCCCCTTGATACATTCCACTCATCTCAAAACTCTTGATACACTATTGCACACTGTAACTCTCTAAGAAGTTGCAACGCAAAACATAGTACACAATGCATAACATAAAATGCAAGTGCTCAAATACTAGCATAGCACTAAAAGCAAGCTCTTTTAAAAAGACCAAAGAAAAAAAAGAAAAAGAAAAGAAAAAGAAAGACAAAGAAAGGAAAAAGAAAAGAAAAGAAGAAACAAACGAGAAAAATAAAAAGGAAAAAGAACAAAAAAAGGTCAAAGAGCAAAATGCACGAAAAAGGTCTTCATGACCCCATCGACATCATAAACCATGAATTGTTGGCTCTTCTCATACAAGCCTTAGGCAAGAAGGCAATTGTCTTGAAAAATAGTTACACTTGTGTCTCAAAGAGACCATGTTGCACATCATTGCGTGGCTTTGGCTATTTTCAACGGGTCCCGTAAACATTCTTTATGAGTCCCATTTCTCCAAAGAACGCACCTCCTATGTTTTGGCTCCAAGTCTATTGAAAAGGACTAGAGAAAGAGCTCATTCCCGTGAGAGCATTCCTCTCCCATGATCCTGGCAGCAATCATAACCATTGATCAACTTTTGACTTTCCCAATTATAACCAATCCCTTGCATCTTGAACCACATTCCCTCAATCCCATGTACTTTTGAAAATGGAGCGATGACATCCAGCTAAGGGCTGATGGTTAATGTTTAGTATTTGTTTGTTCATGGTGTTTTGCACTTCTTTGTTGATGCCTCTCAGGTAGATTCCTCCAGACATCAACAAAGAGGGGCCAATGAAACACCACTAATTTTGGCCTAGCACTTTTAGACAAGAATCAAGTTAATTCATGCTGCTGCCCAACATGAGTACAGCGTGACCAAACTTGGAGGCCTCTGAAATAGCCCCTGATGGCCCATGATTCAATAGGCAAGGTCCCCCTGGGGCCCATAGGCAACTGCACCAACTTTCAGCATCTAGAATCAAAAGTTTCAGGTTCAAAATATTTGGTTTTGGCTAAGTACACTTTGGTTACTTTTTTAGATGCTGCACAGCATAAGGATCAGCGTCACCAACTTTTGGAGCCTCGAAACTGAGTCAAAATAGGCTGAAATTGAGCACAAGGACCTCCAATGACCTTCACCAAGGTCCCCAACAGCTCCCAACCTCTAGAAAATCAAGATTTGGGCGTCAAATGTGCCATTTTAACTTGGTGACGCTGGGGTTAATTTTTCAGACTCTACACAGTGTAAGGATTAGCGTCACCAACTTTTAGAGCCCCAAAGATGAGCCAAAATGACTTGATTTCAAAGGTACAAGTCGTCCTCAGGGTCCACTATTGATAATTATGGGTCCCAAGCTTCAGAAATTCCAGATTTCAGCTCAAAATTGCAAGTTTTGGAGGTCACACTGTAGGTCATGTTAGGCAGTCAAATTTCTCTTGTTGTACATTTCATTATAAATCCCCATTTGTGGGCATGTCAAGCCCTCATGGTCTAAATTAAATGTACTTTCATGGGCTTGAATAACCCATAAATTATAAAATGCAATGTACCTAGTCAAGAATGTAGCTCGCCAACACACGTCCAACTCGTGCACAACTATCCAACACAAATCCAACTCTTAGCAACACACATCCAACTCGTGCACAACTATCCATTGGACACATGTCATTAGATCTGCTTTCCTCTCATCTCCCAGCCATTGATTTCATTCTTGAATTTCATGCTTGAGCTTGGCCCAACCCTATAAATACCCTGTCAATTCACATAAACGAGGGAGGCAAAATTGGAGAGATTGGAAATTCTGAGAGAGGACAGAACTTGTAGTCCTTGGGTGCTCGGCACACCTGATTGTTGGCATGCAAGAATTTCTCACATTCATCACATCACATCATCACATCATCACGTCATATCATCCTGGGGCTAGGAGTTTGACTTGCCATCCACATGTGTGCAACTACGCTTTGACCGGTGCACATTTAAAAAAAAAACAATACAATACAGTTTCATTATTTCCTTCGATTTACATTATTTACTTCAGTTTACACTTTTTTTACAATATAGCTCTATTTACGCTTTATTTATAATTCAGTATGCTTTGTTTACATTTGATGTCGCTATTTGCATTCCGTTTATATCCTGTTTACACTGTTTACGATAACCCCAGCGCTAGCCGTAGCCTACTGATGAGTGGCGAGGTACCCCTACACTCAATCATATGAAATAAGTGTTGCACGCGTGATCCAGTCAAACTCCGCAGATGGACTAGTTGTGGCACCTAGATTGTTAACTTTAGGTCGCAGTTCGCTGTCTTCCCACCTGGACTAGTATTTATATTTGTCATGTATGGTTTAGTCTAGAGTGAGGTGTATGATGTGTTCCTAATTCTAATGCTACTCTTGAAGGCAGTGGAAAATAATATTAACTAAACTAGGCTAGGAGAAAAAGGGTAAGAAAATCTAATCTAGCCTAAGTGCGACGAGCAACCGATTCCTTGATCAACCGTACACATCTTGGACTTCGTGAATGACTATCATTGGGATTACCAAGCGTAGATCCTAGGTACATCACTGGGATTACCAAGAGCAGATCCCAGATACGCCACTGGGTTACCAAGCATAGATTCTAGATACACCACTGGGTTACCAAGTAGCCACACTTAAATGCTCGTAATCAAGTCGTACTCGTTCCGCATCCTATGAGTTTAAGGGTGAGAGAGAGAAAATAGTAAATAACATTAAATAAATAAACAAAAAAATAAATAACAAAGTGAATGCTGCAATGATGAAGTAATCTCAATCTTTATTGCCGATCACGTGTTTGTCCAAGTATGGCACACTCGAATAAAGACACCGTACAATTACATTCACCACACTGTGGGCAGACATGGGAAAAAATCTAACTCTGAAGGGATCAAAATGCCAGAGCTTGGCTACTTCTAACTCCCTCTCTTTAAAACTGGGAAAGCTACCTCTTATTTATAGATATTGTGGTGCACTGCGATATCGCGTACGCGATATTGTAGGGAAGACATGATATCGCGTACGCGATATCATGGGGGATGCGATATCGTGGCCTATGTGAAGTGCATCTCATCATATCCCCATGACTAAATAAAAACTCATCCTCAAGTTACAAGGAGAACAAACTTCATTGATTACAAAGTGGATAGGTATGGGATTATTAACTAGAAAAACAAAAATAAAAAAAATGAAATGATGCCACAGTGTGGGAAGACACAACACAGAAAAAATACTACAACTACAAAATTGTGGAACTCATATAGTTCCTGGTGGTGGTGGCTCCTCCATTGGCACTTTTCCTTTGTCATGTGCTCCAGGCTTTGAGGCTTGATGACATTGAAGTATGGCCTAGAGTTTCTCCTCTTGTAAGGCCTTGAGTGCCTTGGCATGCGTGTAAGTTTGCACTTGTGTCATAGAGGCAGCCCAGTCAACCTTCTTTTTTTCTTTTGCCACCCTTTTATTCTTTGTCAATAATTTATTGAGTTGCTCAGTTCTGAAGGTGTCTAGCTGGTTCTAAGAAACCTTTGGCCCTGTATTCGGAAGGTTTAATACTTCTAAAATGGCTTGAATAGAAAAATCAATAGTCACACCACAAATGTTAACCATGGTGCCTTCTTCTTTATTGTGCCAAATTGGTACATTTTCCCTAAGTACCAGGCACCACTTTCAGAGAGGGTATCTCCTGCTTCTGCCTGCCTGGACCGTATGGTAGGAATATCTTCTTGATGAATGTTGAATGATTATTCCTCCTATTCTGCATGTTGTCTAGTAGGATCTTGTCTTCCACCTCTCCGAGATCGTTCGATCGCACCTTGAGTAGGACCTTCCTATTATCCATGTTTCGGGGCCATCTGCAATCACACGGGACCAATCGTTAGTAAGGTTGTTACCCAGGTTAGGTTATGCCTTATTGCTTGCCCTAATAGATTTACTTTATTTCCATGTGATGTTAATTATTGGAAGAACATGTCCCCAAAAGATTATAATGTTGAGTTCTCTTTGCTTAGGTGGTTTCCAAATTTAATTTTCTAGTATAGCTAAGGGGATGAAATTGTTTTTGACACATTTTATTCTTTATTTTATAACTAATTACCCTTAATAATGTCCTTTGGGTGAGGAGGAATTTCAAAACATTTATGCACTATTCGGTATGTGCCCCTCCCCCACGACTGAGCTGAACACTCCAGGTTCAAGTAGGTTCAAACAGAATGAAAATCGGAGTACCAACGAGTGAGTTATGGATATGAAAGCAAGGGATGCGCAATTGCAAGTCGTAGAGAGAAATTTGAAAAACTTCCCCTGTGTGAACAGTTGCAAATGATGTTGATTAGCATAGGGGGGTCATGTATATATATTTTCATTAAAGTTAGGGCACTTAGAGAATGTACCAAATTTTTAATATTTTTTTGAAAGTAAATAATGTAAACTAAGGACATCTGGATGATTGTTAAAGGATTCTAGGGTAATTCAACTAGTTCTGAAGGCACAAAAATTATGATGGTGTGGAATTTATCAATAAGGACCTCGGATGGTAGAGAAAAAGGATATTTGATGGTACATTGGAACGTTAAAGTTATAGAGGGATAATAATAGGGAAGGAAAATCAATTAAAAAATTAAGTTGAGGGTAAGAAATGGTGTGTGTGAGCTAGAGAATCAGTGAAGATTACAAAAAATTACACAAGTGGGTCCTCCCCAAAGTAGGTTCCAACCTATAATGCCCTTGTGTAACCACACTTAAAGTGTCCATGGGCACTAGAAGGGTTAAATGTAATCTGCACTAACTCCACAAAACACACACATGTAAATATCACTGAAATGAGATGAAAATTCTATGCTACATGGGACACAAGCTACAATTACATGAACAACGAGATGAGGTGAAGTATAGAAAGGAATTGTAGAGATTGGGATATGAGGTAACTGACCCAGGGCATAGTGAATCCTGTGTGAAAAGCATGATTAACATGTCATTAACCCATCATTCCAAGATCAGGACCAAGTCCATCCTTCAATCAGTGAGATCGCATCGGTTCATCCCATGGCGAACAACTATGAGAGTACCATAACAACAAGGCATATGATCACTTGGCATTTTATGCAAGGGAGGAGTGCTTTTTGTTTTATGGCACTTTTTTTTCTTTTTCTTCTTCTTTCTTTTTTTTTTCTTTTTAAATACTGAATCCAGAGAAGCTGCCAACCTTCAAGCATGGGTGCATGTCTTTCCAGTGGGACCCCCTAGAACAGCATTTGATTTTCGAGTGCCCTTTTGATTACTCTTACTCCCATTTTAATCTTATTCCCATTTTNTGTAATGGGCTCACTGTTCTAAATAATTAATTACTCATGACTTAATAACATAAAACACACCTCAACCAATGATACACATGAGTGTTTTATTTGTAGATGAGATTACTTACAAAAACGGAAAAGGACAAACACACAAACAAGATAAAAAGATAAACAAAAAGTTGAAAAATGAAAAACTGGAAAACAAAAAGTTGTAAAATTAAAGAAAATGAAAAATATTTATTAATCCTACTTGTTATTGAAATGGGGGATATTCCCCATAACTAATTAGTTGAGTATGGCAAGGTATAATAAATGAAAGATAGGGATCCTTGCATGTTGGAAGTATTGGAACTTGGCCATACTTATCACCTTGGATTTCACACACTTCATAATAAACATAGTGGGGCACTTTATATGATGTAGTTCCCAGATAACAAGTTGATCCACTATGATGTTGGTGACCGTTAGATGGTATGCAAGGATTGGGATGATGCCTCCCATGGTTGTGTTCATTGGGCTATATTGTTGTTGGAGTGTGAGTTGGTGGCCCTAATGAAGTTACATGAGGAGTTGGGTTCGACGGTAAGGTTGCACCACATTGTTGGACTTGTGCTGGGTTGGAAGGTGCAGTGACCTCTGAATTGTGTTGTCCCTTCCTATGGCTGTGTTTAAAGAAAGGATGCCTTTGATGTTGAGGAGGCTTTTCACTGCTGTTAGTAGCAGTAGCACAAGTGTTTTTCATGGGTTGTTGTTGTGGTACAAACACCTTAGGAACAGTTGGTGGCATTGTGGAAGGAGGGAAAGGATGAGAATGCTGAAAGTTAGGAGGAGGATAAGGTGCACAAGGTGGTGGTTGTGTTGGAGGTATGGGTTGATAGTATTGTGGAGA
>MNCI01006093.1:0-10546 GCA_015680685.1 Gnetum montanum | reverse complement strand
GAATTTGATGGGTTCGTAGTTGGTATAGTTGACCTTGGGCATATGTTCCTAAGGTCTCTCTTGTTTCATTATGTAGCCCATCAATGATATGGTACATTAGCCTTTCCTCAGAAAACCCATGGCCTGGATAGTTGTTTAACAATGCATAGTATCTTTCTAAGGCCATGTCCAAGGGTTCATGTTTTGCTTATTTCCACCCTTGGATTTGTTTCCTCAAGGCTAACACTCTTGCGTAGGTTTGATATTTTTTGTTAAACACCTCTACCATCGTTGACCAACATTGTATCGAATTTGGTTTTAACGATCTATACCATACTTTTGCTTGGTCAACAAGTATCATAGGGAAGAGCTTAAGTTTTTACCACCCATTATCAATGTTATTCCATGTGCAGGCCTCATAGAAGGCTAGTCAATGTTGATGTGGATCTAAGTCATAGCCTCCTAAAAATTTGGAAAAGTTATTTAAATCGAGCATAGGTAGACGACTCTCTTTATGATGCCTACGTGAGATTCAAATAGCCTCTTGTATTTGCATTAGGCTTGTAGTGGCCAGTGGGGGTTCATCGTCATCGGGTAAGTTAGGCTTTCGTGCATTGTGATGACATAGTTTTTGTTCATGCTTATAGGAAACTCCCACTTCGGGTTGTATACTCCAATCTTCATCGTCATATAGTTCGTTGGTTCTCCAATGAACTTCCTCACTAAGTATGGCATTATTATTATCTTGTAGGAGAGGCATTGTTGTGTGTGAATTTATGTGTGACTTTTTATAATTATTATTTTCTGAAAGATATATTGTTAAGTCCTTTACAACGACCTTGTATGATATAACTAATCTAGATAACTAGCACCATCCCTGGCAATGGCACCAATGATGAGTGGCAAGGTACCCCTACACTCAACCATACGAAACGAGCGTTGCACGTGTGATCTGATCGAACTCCACAAATGGCCTAGTTGTGGCACCTAGATCGTTAACTTTAGGTCGTAGTTCGCTGTCTTCCCACCTGGACTAGTATTTATATTTGTCACGTATGGTTTAGTACAGAGTGAGGTGTATGATGTGTTCCTAATTCTAACGCTACTCTTGAAGGCAGTGGAAAATAATATTAACTAAGTTAAGCTAGGAGGAAAAGGGTAAGAAAATCTAATCTAGCCTAAGTGCGACGAGCAATCGATTCCTTGATCAACCATACACATCTTGGACTTCGTGCACAACTACCACTGGGATTACCAAGCGTAGATCCTAGGTACGCCACTGAGATTACCAAGCACAGATCCTAGATACGCCACTAGGTTACCAAGCATAGATTCTAGATAAGCCACTGGGTTACCAAGTAGTCACACTTAAATGCTCGTAATCAAGTCGTACTCGTTCTGCTTTCTAGGAGTTTAAGGGTAAGAGAGAGAAAATAGTAAATAACATTAAATAAATAAAAAACAAATAAATAACAAAGTGAATGCTGCAATGATGAAGTAATCTCGATCTTTATTGCCGGTCATGTACGTGTCCAAGTACGACACACTTGAATAAAGACACCGTACAATTACATTCACCACACTACGGGCAGACACAGGAAAAAATCTAACTCTGGAGGGATCAAACTGCCAGAGCTTCACTACTTATAACTCCCTCTCTTTAAAATTGGGAAAGCTGCCTCTTATTTATAGATATTATAGTGCACTGCGATATCGCGTACGCGATATCGTGTACGCGATATCATGGGGGATGCGATATCGCGTACGCGATATCGTAGCCTATGCGAATTACGTCGGAGAAGTCCTTGGTTTATTTGTGTGCAAATCATCCAAGGAACTCTACATTCGTTCCCTTTTCTAGCTTGCCCTCAAGTGAAGGCAAGGTCAGCTATGCCTGCCTGATGATCTCTCGGTGTCTGTTTCCTTTCCAGCCTCACACCAATGATTTAGGTCAGTACAAGGGCTCCCACAAAACAACCACCATTCCTTATTTAAGAAGAAAAGAGAAGTAGGAAGTGAGAGAGGGCCTTCGTTAGAGGAAACCTTTAGGCATGGGTAACATGTCTTTCTAGTCTCATAATAACTACTTGTAGCCCGTTTATTTTGTCTAAAGGATATGCATTGAATTCCAATCATTTTTTTGTATGGAAACCACACTATGCAAAGACTTATTCAGCTTCTTGTTATTGGTCAACATGGAATAGTAAGAAATCCATGAAAACACACATGCATGCAAGTAAATAGAAAGGCACATAGAGTATTGAGTCCCCTTGGAGTCACATCCTATTCAAACCTTTAAATCCTTTCCAAATTTGGAAACTACCGAGGTGACAAGTTTGTTAAAGTTTTATTAATGAATAAGGGATCTCATACTTCTAGAACAAGGAAAACCATAGAGTTTGTAGATGGGTAGATGTTGTGGACTTGCTACCTATTTCATGAAAAATAAACCATATCCTAGTTATCAATAACAAAATTTAAAGCTAGAATCTAGACACCAACAATCGAATAACCTGATAGCACATGCCCACATCAAAAAAACCACACAGTACCCAATTGGCAATAAAGCATGTTCTTATTATTAAAACATAATAAGAAACTCACATTCAAAATAAAGGAAAATATACAAAAAATTCAAAATATTTAAGAAAAATAAAATGTACTAATGATGTTATAAAATGAAAATTTTGAAAAATTAAACACACAAAAACAAAAAGGTGTAAGATAAAGTATTTGTAAAATAAAAGTTGTAAAAATCATAAGGTGTAAAAAAAAACATGTAAAAAAAAAGATGAAAAATTGAGGAGCTGCATATATAGTTAGCATGGATGGTAATCTCCCCCATAACTAAGTTGAAAGGAGGAGATCTAAAAGATTGAGCATGGTTGTCCATTTGATGAGGCATTTGTTGTAATGGCTTGCTTAGGTTCGTGAAAAGGTTTGACTTGTTGTGTGTTGACTAGCTACTTCTTGCTTAGGCTCTTAGGTTTGTAGATTAACATAGCCCTAGAAGAGAAAGATTTGTAAATGATATAAGATCCTTCTCACAACATTTGAAACTTAGTTTATTGAGGTACATGTGTGGGATTCTAGTAGAGGACCTTATCTCCTAGTTGTAATTTGAATTTCATAATTCTAAGGTCATGGAGCTTTTTGTTGAATGCCTTGTGCAACTCATTAGATGATAGGGCAACCNTTGAATTTTGTGCTCTAGTCTCTCCTATATTTACTAATAGTTCTCATTAGGATCTTTGTGATTTTCATATTTGTAACCTTAGCTTGACCATTGGCTTGGGGGTGGTAGGGCATTGTTAGTTTATGTTCAACCTCCAAGCATTGCATGAGCTTCTAAAAGGTAGTGCCTGTAAAGTGGGTTCCATTGTCAAAACTTAATGTACATGCCACATCAAACTTGTTTATAACATTTTATTATACAAATCAAGTAGTATTAGGAGATTTTATAGTTGGTAATAGTTGTTGCTTATGTCTATTTCATACAATAGTTAATAGAAACTATGATATACACCTTTCTATTTAACATGGATGTTGGAACCTATGAAGTCAATGCCCCATATGTCAAAGGTGTCTAGTGGTTGAATCCATTATTGAGGTCTCTCCATTCAAGCAGTCATTCCACCATCTCGTTGGCAGCATTCACAAGAGTTGACAAATTGGTGAGCATCCTTGAAAATTGTTAGTCAATAATACCCTACCATTAGGATTTTAATGGTTATGTGTCTCCTAGCATAGTGGCCCCTACAAGGACCATCATGAGCATCTTTGAGAATGTGTAGTTGATCAACATTAGGGACATACCAATGAACTAGGCCATTAGTGCACATCTTGTAGAGGTGTCTGTTGATCTCCATGAAGCATTTCACATGGTGAAGAAACTATTGGTTTTTTTGGTGGTCCAACACTTGTGGCATATCTTGAGTGAGAAGATAGGTGAGAATGTTATCATACCAATTAGGATTTGTAGGAAATTGTTTAGTCATAGCTTTGACAAAGAGGAGTTCATCAGGAAATAGATTAGATAGTGGGCCTTCCTCCTCTTTGTTATCCCATCAACACTAAGACAAATGGTTAGTGACCACATTCTCAATTTCCTTCTAATCTACCATCGTAAGATCAAATTCTTATAAGATCACCAGCCATCATATGACATGAGGGCTAACCATTGGCCTGTTCATGAGAAAGTGAATGGCACTATGGTCCATGCACAAATACTTTGTATTGAAGCACATAGTGCCTAAACTTTTCTAGAGCAAACACCACTGGCATCAATTCCTTTTTTGTGTTGGTGTAGTTTAGTTATGCACACACAATGGTTTAACTTATGAAATGGATGTAATATGGACATTTCTTGTCATCCAACTACATAAGCACAACTTGCAAGACATAATTTGATGCATTCGTCATAACATTAAATGGTTTGGACTAGTTGGGTGCCTGTAGAATTGTAGTTTTTTCAAGTTTTTCCTTTAGCTATTGGAATGCTTTTTCACATTCCTTGGTCCAAAAAAATGCAACATCTTTCTTTGTTAGCTCAACCAATAGTTTTGTGATCTTAGAGAAATTCTTTATGAATCATGGGTAGTAGCCAGTGTGTTCAAGGAATAACCAAACATCTTTAATGGTTTTTGGTTAGTGAGTGATTCCTTGGATGATCCTTATCTTTTTGAGGTCAACCTCAATTCCTACTTGTAAGATTCTGTGCCCCAATACAATGTCCTCATGGACCACTAGATGACTCTTTTCCAATTGAGTTACAAGTTTGTTTCCATACATCTTTTTAGTACTTTCTTAAGGTGGTCCAAGGCTTACTCGAATGTAGCACCATAAGTGGAAAAGTCATCCATAAAGACTTCCACATCGCTATCGATTTTCTACTAAAAGATGCTTAATACTAGGTGTTAGAATGTAGTAGGAGCATTACATAGAGCAAAAGGCATCTTGCGACATGAAAAGATCCCCTAGGGACTCGTGAATGTTATTTTGGCCTAGTCCTCTAGCATGATCTAGATTTGGTTATAGCCACTATAACCATCTAGAAAATTGTAATACTAATGCCTAGATATGGTGTCCAACACTTGATCAATGAACAATAATGAAAAATGATCCTTGAATGTTTCCATATTCAATAGCCAAAAAATGATGCAAACTAGCCACTTACCACCTTTCTTTGGCACAATCATGAGTGGAATAACCCACTTACTATTTGTAATGGGATAGATAAACCCCATCTTGAGGAGTTACTTGATTTCCTCTTTGATGATTTGCTTCAATTTGGGGTTCAATCACCTATGTGGCTACCTTTTAAGCTTCATGGCTGGGTTAGTGTAGATGTGATAATGACTTATCCTAGGATCAATCCCTGTGAGTTCAGGATATGACCAAGAAAAGGCTATTGATCATTTTTCAACCACATTCAATAACATTTGTTTCTATTCTAGAGCAAGATTTGCATTAATTATTACTAGCTTTCCATTTTTCGAGAATGAATATTCCATGTTGGCAAGTAGATTTTTTAACTCAAGGGGCTTTCGTTTAAAATTTTTAGAGATTTCCAACTCTTCCTAATAGGTATCATCATTTGGATTATTAGAGAGTTAGTGATGAACTTGCTCTAGTTCATCCATGCTTGTGACATAAGTGCATGTCAAGCTCTCAATAGGTTCCATGCATCTTGTGTTGCTTTCAAGGTCAGTGGTCAACCACTAGGTGCTCTCTTGTTTTGTGGTTGCTATGTGTAAACACCTTTGAATATCTACTTTAGCTGCATACTATCTGCATGTGAAAATAGATGCTAATTTCATGGACCAAAGTATTTTCATTTAATTGCATTTTGTATTGATGTATGCAATGTATAAAACTCCTTTCTTCTCGATCTTTCTGAATGCATTTTCATTAGATATCTCTAGGAAAAGATCTCTGATGCCCATTGTTGTATAAATAGTGCTTAGCCATGTCCTTCCCATGATGATTGGGAAGTCCCCTTTATAGTTCTCACCATTGATTTAAAGGAAATCAGTAGGATAAGACCACCCATAGATAGTGGTCATAATGTCTTCCACTAGTCCCAATAGAACAATAATGAACTAGTCTGCCAATTCCAATTGGATATTGCTCTTCTTAAGGGGTGGAAGGTTTTAGGCAGTATACATCTCATAAAAAATCAAGTTCACACTGAGACTTGAATTAAGAAGAGCTTTACATGGTTCATTCCAAACAATATGTAAATAATTAAAAGGACTCTCAGCATCAAATAATTTCTTGGGAAGGTTGTTGATCCAAATCCAATTAGATATGGCATGAGTGAGCATAACAATATGGATTCTAGGTAGTATTTGGTTTGAAGGGGACTTGAAGGAATTAGATGTAGAGAGAGATGGAGAATTAGGGTTGCCAACTACATGTATATGTGAGGGCTTAGGTGGACTATTAGGTTGAGAAAAAGATCTTTTTTGTGATCTAGTATTTGAACCACTTGGTTGATGAACTAGTTATAGATTAATGATCCTAGTAGTGTTGCATCACTGCAGTTGGGCTAGGTGTTCACCCTACATAGATGGAGTAGGTAATAGCTATGTTGAGGATGGAGGAATATGAGGAGGATAAGGATAAAATGTGGTATTCCTCCTTGAATGTGGAAAATGAGTTCAATAATATTTGGAAGGGTAGTAGTAATATTAGAAAGTAGAAACATGATTGAAAGAGACATGTGGAGATAGGGGTTGCTAAACATAATACTCATATGGATTAGGTTGTCTATAAGGGCATTTCTTCCTTGGTGGTGGTAGTGCCCATGATTGTGGTTGCTGCCACTATTGATACTACTTGTGTGGTTGTGATGGAGTTCCACTTATTTAATGCTATTGTTGCGGATGGAACTGCCTAGAATTACCTTGAGGATAAGGTAATCTTCTAGGTGTTTACTCTTTTACTAGTCATGGATTTAGATCATATGCCCTAGACTATTGTAAGTGTGACATGATGGGGCAACATCCCTTGGGATGTTCATATTGGCAGATGTCACACCCATCATCATCATTTCATTTAGTTTCTACAACTTTTCCTAGTATAGAAATCTTTCCCTTATCCCTTTAATTAGCATGTTTAGATTTATTTTTCCTCTTGTAATGATTATCACTAAATTATTCTTTGCACTCTTCCACAATTTTCATGACAAGTTAAAATATTCTATCCATAAAGTTCCATAACTGATCTACCTTAGCCAAAATTTTAGAGGTAAATTTTTAATTTAGCAAGGTCTTTTAGTTCACCACCTCATCAAGTAATGATTCTCACACATTGTCACAAAATCAAACCTCCCTCATGTAAATGGAAGGATCATGGTTGTATTGTTGTGCACTTTCACATTTCCTCAACTTTCTTTCTTCTTTTTCTATCTACTCAATTAGCCTTTGGATTTAATGGGCTCTTAATTTTGACAATCACCCTTGAACATAGACCCCAATAGTTCTCCTCATTTCTAATAGAAGTCCATCTATGATATGGTGAAGTTGCTTCTATTGAGAATAACCATGGCCAAGACATTTTTGTAATAGAGAATAGTGTTGGCCCATGGTGGCATCCAAGGGTTCATGTATTTCTTGTTTCCATCCTTAAATCTACCTCCTCAAGATGGACACTCGAGAGTATGTTTGATATTTTTCATTGAACATTTTAATACTTTTACTCCACTATTTGATGGATCTCAATTCTAAGGATTGGTACCAGCTTTTTTTTTCTTTAATGACTGTTCTCAAAAAATAGCTTATGCTTTTACCAGTCATTTTCTAAATTTTTCAAGGAACAAGCATCATGGAAAGTTTGAAGATGGTTTTGTGGATTTAAGTTATATCCCTCTTCAACCCTAGGGATATTATTCATGTCTAGCCTCTTGATCCAACTATCCTTTACATGCCTTGTAGAAATTCTCACTGTCTCTACAATGTTTAGCATACTGTGGGTAGCAAGCAAAGGCTCATCAAGGCCATGATTCTATTGCCTATCATTCCCTCTACTACCCCTTTGTTCATGGTAATGAGCTTCTCTTGAACACCAGCAACTTGGCTCTTAACATGCCTAGTGGTCTCTACAATCATCTTGGTCTTGTTGATCACCTCCATCATGATTCCACCCCAATGGTTGCATTCAAAGCTAGAAGAGGAAGAAGATAATGATGAAGGTTAAGAGGAAGGAGGACTAGCACCATCATGATGCTTACCATTCACTCTTTGTTGGTTGCAACCATGATCATGATCATGTTTCTTCTCCTCATCTCTACCATGAATCTCCTCCTTGGATCCTCCTTTGTCATTGGATCCTTTCTTACTAGAACCAGGATTGTGCAACCGAAGTCAAAGAGAGAGGTTTCTTTGAATGGAAAATCCCCAGAGAAGGGTTCTTCCCATATTTTTGGTATGTTAGGTATGGAAAATCATTAAACCACTTCCCTTTCGTAGATTCATAGCATTACTCTAGTTGTTGATTCCATATAGATTGTGAATTAGTAGGATGATAATCCTTGGCATCACTATCCTACATAACATACCTAGCATAAAGTCCCTAGAGGCCTAATTGCATAAGAGTTTGTTGGAGCATCACAGGAACAAATCAATTAGTTGATAACATTATGTTGCCCTCCATGTCACACCATCATAGCTATTCATCTTGGTGCAGGATGAAGGTGAAATTAGATATGTACTCATCAAGATGAGCATATATCACTTTGTATTATTAGGGCACCTACTAATTTACTCTGTAATACTTGAACAGAGAATCACTCCTGTGAGAAGAAGACATCTTGTATTAGAAAGTAAGAAATGTAGTGTGCTTCTTAAAATTGTTGTACTTATTTTAATGTATCATATGACTTTAGGGTTCATTCCAATGATCTTCAATAATTTTTCACGAAGTCCTAGATAGCGCACATAACAACTATAGGTCCCCAACAATGGTGCTAATGATGAGTAGCAAGGTACCCCTACATCTAACCGTATGAATCACAAGTGTTCATGTGTGATTTGGTCGAATTCCACAAATCTTAAGTTCCTAAGTACACAAGTTCCAGGATGTGAAAGCTAACCTTGATAGTCGTTGTCTTTTCAAATTTACCTATGGAGCTTAATTATATGGTTATGTATAATTGAGGCAAATGATTTTTATTATTTTATAATTTATTCATCTACAATTAACAACAAGTTAAAACTCTATTTATAAATTAATTAAACTAATGTAATTGGTAATTAATAACTATCCTAACATAAGTATATAGTTCCACTTTTCATGCACATCTTGAACACATATAATGCTCTTGGATTACCAAATATTAAGCATTGCTAGGATTACCAAGCATCATATTCAAACTCGAAGCGATTGTACTTATGTGCTTAATTAACTACTATTAAATCTAGCTAGCTTAATTTAGCTTAATTACTTAGTAGTATTAAATGAAGTTACACAAAACATTAAATGCATGAATAGAATATTTAAGCTAGCTAAGGTGCAGCAAGGTTTGATAAAAAAGCTCATCTTTAGTGCCGCACACAATACTGTGTTTAGGTTCAATAGTGTTCAAGTAAAGATCTGTACACTCAATGACTCCTCCTATGGGCACTTTGGAAAATATTCTAACTCTCAAAAAAAGAAACTATAAGAGCTCTGCTATGCTATGATAGAAAATTATGTCCAAATTGTGTTTCCAAATGCTATATTTATAGGCCAACACATGCATCGTGATATCAGATATCCAACATCACATCTTGGGATTCAATGTCATGTATATGATATTAAGGATCTAATATTAGAGCCAAGAAAAATATGATTCATCACTCAAGACACCCCTTAGATAAATGATAAAAAGCAGTGAAGCTAGAAAAATAGGCCATGAAATTTTAGAATGCTTCCTTCCACTTTCCATTCCTCTAACAATCAAAGAAGCTCTTGGGAATGAAGACTAGAGAAAGGTCATGGATGAAGAGATGAAGTAGATTATAATGAATGAAACTTGGGAGCTTTTTCTATGATCGAAAGGAGCTAATGTTATTAGAATTATGTGGATCTTTGTAAATAAGTTAAATGAGCATGATGAAGTCATTTGAAACAAGGTAAGATTAGTAGCTAAAGGCTTTGCTCAAATTGAGGAACTAAACTATTAGGACGCCTTTGCTCTCGTTGTAAGACTAGAATCCATTAGAATGCTTTTAGCATTCACAGCATATTAAGGGTTCAAGGTTTACCAAAAGGATGTTAAATTAGATTTTTTAAATGAAGAAATAAAGGAAAAGGTCTATATTAAATAGCCAAAAGGAAATTTTGATGTTGATAAGCCAAATAATGTATACATGCTACATAAGGCTCTATACAACCTAAAAGAGGCCCCCATAATGTGGTACATAAATCTTGATTTCTATCTTGTAGAAAATGGATATATGAAACACCCATTAGATAGTAGTCTTTATATTAAAAATGATAATGCAAAATTTAGTTACTTAGATCTATGTTGATGACATAATATATGGAGGAACAAGCTCAATTTTAGATAAATAATTTGTTGAAG
>MNCI01006092.1:426283-451530 GCA_015680685.1 Gnetum montanum | reverse complement strand
AAAATCCCAAAATTATTTTCCAAGGATGATACTATCTAAACCACTAGCTAAACAATTTAAACAAAACAAAAAATAAAATACATAGCTCACAGGACCATGACAAAGAGGCTGAAATCTTTTCTTTAGCAAGCCATCTCACAAGCAATCTTCTTTATAAATCTTCTTTAAAAATGCTCTTCTCAAGACCCCAAAGTGTGTCTTCAAGTGAGATCCTAAGTGCTAGCTAATAGCTTTTCCAAAGTATGATGTATGAGACCTCCCAAAAAGTCCTTTCAAAAGTCCCTCCAAAATTCCTTCCAAAAGTCTTTTCAAAAGTCCCCCCCTTTTCTCCTTGACCTCTAAAGCCTTTTTATAGGGTTCCAAGGTAGGTAGGAAAGTTACATATTCAAAAATATCTTACCTAACTTCTCTCCCAAGTAACTTGCCCAATAAGTTAGGGAGTATTAACTTAGGAAGTTAGGAAGTTAGGAGATAAATATTTCTTTTGAAAAAATAAATCCAATAATTTCATATAATTTTTTACAATTATAGCTTTAATAGGCTTTCATTTTTTTTCTTGTTTTAAAATTTATTGAAGTTCTCAGGGATTTTATAAACAAGGTGATAACATAATATCTACCTTGGCATAAATGTTGCTGGTACCTTAATCCTAAATAATTCATGTGCACTTTCACCCGTATGAAAATGGCTGGAAAATTTAAATTCGAAATATCAAGCCTGAATGTGAAGGCGTCAGGTCTAGAATTGCCAGAAACTAATTCAAATTATCTTGCCTTGCTGAAAATCGTTACCAACAACTGCCATCACGGGAGAAGGCTCAACCACTGCATTAGGAAATGTCGCCCTGTGTCCCATAAGATTCTGCAACCGTTCTAACCTTTGCCTCTCACAAGTGCTCTTCCAATTTTGATGATTATATAGAAATTTTGCAAGGTGTTCTATCCTTGAGCAGAGCAAATTCGTATCCACCACTACCACCGTCGAAGCTGGTGTTGTCGCGCTTCAAGGAGAAGCTTCCACTGGATCTGCCAAACCTGGAATTGCCACCGCCCTCGGCGTATGCAGACGAGGCATCTCTAGATTAACCAAAACCTCGATCACACCTAGAAACCTTATCAATCCTGGATGAGGTGAAGACTTGTTGACAGTTGCTTTATGTTACTTTCACCTTTGCCCGTTGGCTGTGCCTCCCTCTGTCAGATCTGCACCAAAGCCGAGGTTGTAGCTGCTGTGCGTGCGATAGAGGCTTCTCTTCTACCGTCGTTGATCTTTCATTCACCGCTGTGCATCCTCCCACTGCTGGCCATCTGTCCTCCACTCGTAGGTTCTAGAAGTATTCCTTGAGAATCTGGAGCCATTTTTGGCGATGCCGGTGCCCAGGGTGATGCCCAAGCCCAAGCCGATGCCGACGTCTCTGATATTTTTGCTGTTTTATTCAGTTTTTTCTGTAACAGAAACCTTTTCATCCTTTGTTAATTAAATTTACCAAATGAAATTCAAAACCTGTTGGTAATCCATTCATGAGATCTTCCGCATGCTTCCAACTCTTAAGACGACCTTAATAATCCATTATCCAACATTAGCGGGGAGTATGCCTTTTACGGTAAATAATTTCATCGTTTGCCTGCTATTCCAATCTTCAATAAAGGCATTTTAATCTTGCTTTTCAAGAAGGCCTCAACATCAAAATTATTTACCAATGGATGTTTCTTCAAAAATACCCATCAACTCACAATACTAAAACTACAAATTTACAACCAGGGATTGTGCTAATTTTAAATAAAATATTCCAACTGTTCCATGGAATGGCCAAATGTGCCAACAGTATTCTAACGACCTTCATAATGTCTAACATGCTTCGGGTTGCAAGTAGGGGTTCTTCTTGGTCATTTCTCTCATAGCATCTATGATGTCTACACGGTTCCCTACTTTCCCTTCTTCCATGCCTTGATTCTCTAGAGTGCCCTCGTCCTCACTCTCGACTCTCTCGTCGAGGTTTCTCACTTTGCTTACCCTTATCCCCATGGTAAGGTTCCTTGTGACTGCATCTTGATGTTGAAGAAAAGGGTGAATGTGATGATGAAGGGGAAGAAGAAGGAGAACCATCACCATGACGATGTTCCCTACCTTCTCTTTTGTGATTCCGTCCCCGATCGTGATGACAATTAGAATGCTCGTTCTTATCATGTGTTTGTGTTTCCTCGTTGAACACTTGGTGTTCATGGGTATCATAACCAAGGTTGTGAATCGTGGAGCGCAGGTTCTGATACACCACCTTCTGACCATCATTAGGAGGGTGAACATCGTTTTGTGGAGAACCTATGAAAACAGGTTCACCACCCTCAATTTCGTTTAAGATGGGTGAAGCATTACGGGGGCCCTTGCCCTTCAATGATGTGTGGTAACTCTCCTATCGCAAGTCCCTTTGATGTTGCACTTCTGTGGGATGGTAGTCCCTTGTTTTGTAAGCGCATGCAATGTACTCAACGTATAATTGTGACATGCTTATTCATGCAAGGGCACGAAGGAGCATGTTAGGGGCTGCTCCATCTAGAGGCAACACTATGTTACCCTCCAAGTCTCTCCAACGTAGTTGTTTGTCTTGATGGAAGAAAAAGGTAAATTTGGGTATATATTCATCAGGATGAATATATACCACACTAAATTGTTGAGGAACTGGTGGTTTTTGGTTATGTATGTTCTGCCATCGACTATCTCTAGTGTTGTTCCTAGGCAATGAAGTGCTTTTGTGTAAAGAAGAAGACATTTTTGTCTTATTCGATGTGCTGTTTACCATTATCTTATTTTTTCTTGATTAACCCTAAGGGTTCATTCTAGCTTCCAATGATATGAATGATTTCCTATGTTCTACCTAGCACACAAACAACTAAGTCCCTGGCAATGGCGCCAATGATGAGTGGCAAGGTACCCCTACACTCAACCATACAAATATGATCGTTTCACGCGCGATCCGGTCGAACTCCAAGGACTAAGTGCTTATGCGCCCTAATGGAACACTTAAGGTTAATCAATCGTTGTCTTCCCAAACTTACTTGTATTTTCACAGTTGTATGGTTGAGTAAGTTTGAGGTATGTGATTTTTATAACTTTTATCTTTTTAACGCCTATGCTAGTAGGGAAGGGTGAAGAGACTAAGTGACTAACTTATATTAACTATTTGCTAACTAAGTTCTAATTGTCCTAGCACTAGTATCTATTTCCACTTGCCGCACACACCTTGAACCAGTGCAACATTACTAGGATTACCAAACACTATTCGTTACTGGGTTACCAAGCGTTACAGACATGCTCGAAGCAGTTGTACTGAATGCACTTAACTAGGAGAGTCAAGGGTTGAGAGAGATTAATTATCTAATAAAGCATTTAAACATTTAACAATAATTAAATCCTATTTAGCTTAGTCCATATGCTGCAAGGTTTATCAGAAAGTTCATCTTTATTGCCGTACACAAATGTGTGCTCAGGTACAATTTGCTCAAATAAAGATCCGTTCACTTTAAGGCTTCTACTGTGGGCACATGGAAATTATTCTAACTCTAGAATGGTAAAACTGCTATAGTTTGACTAAGGGTCTAGATCTAGATGAAGAAATAAGGAAAAGTCACCTCTTATTTATAGAACTGGCAACGGGTACGTGATATCGCAAGGGACGACACGATATTGCGGCTCATCACTTGTGCATCCTTCCATTCTACCAAGATGTCTACTATCTCTTAAAGATGTCTTTCTTCTCATTCCTTTGCATGATGAATTCTTTATTCCTTATCCATAATCTTGCATTTTCACATGTGTTAATTGTGACAACTTTACTTGTCCACCTTCTTTGAATTCTCTTTGTTTGAGCTTTCCTTTTGTGGATGAGACCTTGAAAACTTGTGGATGACTTTATCCTTTTGTTTACATCGGTGTGTTCCTTGTCATCTCATCTTGGTCCTACAACCACAACAACCACACAACCTTTGTCTCCATTTTTCTTAATTTTTTAACACACCAAAAGGTCCACATTTCTCATATTCTTTAAATAAACATATAGATTATCATTTAGAATTAAATTATAACTTTATGCTTGTATTAATATATTTCTTATACAATATCTTTAGGCATGGCATCAATTAATTAACCCTTTTTCTTTAAAATAAAATCACAGTGAATACAAGAACAAAGGTCTATGTTTTGCTATGTGCTTCTTCTCTGTCTTTATCTCCACCATCAATAGAAATAGTATTAATGTGATGAATTTATAGATGATAATGGTGATTCCATGTTCAAAAGTAGTTCCCGTGTTCTCAGTAGTATCCCAAGCACGTTTTTAGTGCATAGTCCTATTTAGAATCCATAGCATGTTGATAGACTTTTGTCAATCACAAGGCTACTAAGATAGTCTAAGAAATTCTTCAAGCTCCAGCTATTACCATCTTTCTCTCCAACAACCATAGACATTCCCAGATCCTTTGTTGCTAGAGTCTCATACTCATACTTTTAGCAGCAAAGATCTCCTACACTGATACCACTTTCACTGTTGCTATTGGACTAGAACTAGGACTACTAAGTTTGCTTGCTTGATTCCTTTAAGTCACCTTATTGGGTTTGTAGTTGGCCCTCTAATGAGTGGTGAGGTACCCCTACGCCCAACCATATGAATCACAAGTGTTCATGCATGATCCAATCGAATTTTGTAGACATCAAATTCCTAGGTACACTAGTTCTAGGATGTGAAATCTAACTATGACAATCATTGTCTTCTCAACTACACTTGTGAAGCTAAATTGCATGGTTAAGTGTACTTGAGGAACATGAATTTTATTATTTTGTATTTTATTTATCTATGATTAACAAGTTGAAACTTAATTTATGAACCACTTTAGTTAATCTAATTGCTAGTTAATAAATCACTATCCTAACATAAGTATCCAATCCCACCTTTCGTGCACATCCTAAACATATATAATGCTACTGGGTTAATAAACATTAAGCATTGTCAGGATTATCAAGCGTCATGGGAAAACTTGAAGTGGTCATACTTATGTACTTAATTAATTTCTATTTAGCTTAATTACTTGAGAGCATTAAAGGAAATTGCATAAAATATAAAATGCATAAATAAAATATTTAAGCTACCCAAGGTGCTGCAAGGTTTGATTAGAAAGCTCGTCTTTATTGTTGCATACACTACCATGCTCAAGTATAATAGTGCTTGAATAAAGATCCATACACTCAATGACTCCTACTATAATCACTTTGGAAAGTATTCTAACTCTAGAGAAAAGAAACTACAAGAGCTTTGCTATGCTATGATAAAAACTATATGGAAACCATGTGCCCAAGCACTATATTTATAGGTTAGAACATACCCCACAATATCGAATATCTAACATCACATCTTGCAACCCAATATCAAATACTTGACATTGCGGCTCTAATATTGGATATCTAATATCAAAGCCCTACACAATATGATTCATCATACCTCCATGACTAAATGAAAACTCATCCTCAAGTGAACAAGAGAAGGAACAAGTTCCTTACAAAATATTGGGAAGGTATGGAATTATTGACTGACATGCAAACTGACTTAGATAGAATAGATAGACTCTAAATGCCCAAGTGTATGGATTTACAATCTTTTACAAAATTGGGTATTCATAATAGCAGAAGTTAATACCCTAGACAAAATTGACATCTAACTCCTCTAGTAGCTGAAGAGTGAGGGAGAAGGTCCAACGATCATGAATGGTCCTCATCACATGGTGCTGCTACATCTTCCTTGGTGAAGATAGTCCCACTTCCTATTCATGCTTTCCATTGCAATCATAACAAAATTGTGGATTAGTGTGGACTGTGTAACATATAAATTTTGAGTATGTTATCTTGTTGGTGGTTACACTTGACTAGGTTGTGATTATTATGGATTGATTCCTTTAATAGAGTTAGCAGGAAAACTGAAGAATAGGGTGAAATGGATAAGCAGTCCATTAATAAATTTTGAAAAGTCCAACATGATGAAATCCTTGAAGAGGGTTTAAGAATTCACAACAATTAAAAAGAGGATTTCATTGAAAAACATCATGAAGATGTACACAATTAGATGCCATTGATGGGACACACAAAAAGATTTCATTGTGAAAATGTTTAACGATAAAGAACTTAACTAACCCAATCAAAAGATATGCAAGTGGATCCTTCCTAGAGTAGGAATAGGCCCTTTATTGCCCCTGAATAGCTTCAAACCAAGGAGTTCGTGGGCCCCATGAATGATTAATGGTTATAGAAAGTTAAGTACAAAAACGTGGAAGAAACTACCTAAGAATTTTGACACATCAAACCAAGACATTGAACAAGCAACCCGCAATGAGGTTAGACATGGAAAGCATAGATGGTAGAGAGAGAGTGTGTAGAATGGAGTTACCAATTAAGGTTGCATGAAGTCCCTTGTAAAGTTTGTTGTTAAATGACTTGATGAAATCCATCCTTAGTCCAAACCAAAACCAACCATGTTCAATGACTTTGCATCACTATTTTAAGACTAGTCCACTTCCCTAAGATACAAGAGTGCTTACATACAATAACCACTATTCCTTCTTAAAGAAGAAAACAGAAGTAGAAAGTGAGAAAGGGCCTTAGTTAAAGGGGACTTTTAGGCATGGGTAACATATCTTTCTAGTTCCATAACCAATGCTTGTAGCCCATTTATTTTTTTTCTAAGGGGTGTGCTTTGAATTCTCATCATTGGTTTTTTTGAAAAGCACACCATGCAAAGACTTCTTCAACTTCTTGTTATTAGTTAACACAAAATGGTAAGAAATCCATGAAAACACACATGCACCCAAGTAGAAAGGCACAAAGAGGACCAAGTCCCCTTGACATCACATCTTTTTCAAACCTTTGAATCCTTTCCAAATCTAAAAATTACCAAGGTCATAAGTTTGTTAAAGGTTTATTAATGAAAGAGGGACCACACATTTCTAGAATAAGGAAAATCATAGAGTTTTTGGATGGGTGGATGTTGTGGACTCACTACTTATTTCATGAAAAAAAAATCATTTCCTAGTTATTAGTAACAAAATTCAAAGCTAGAATCCAAACATTAACAATCAAACAACTAGATAGCACATGCCCACATCAGACAAACCACATTGTACCTAGTTGGTAATAAGGCATGTTACTATTAAGACATAATAAGAAAATCACATCCAAAAAAAGGAAAATATATAAGAAAGTGTAAAATATTTAAGAAAAATAAAACATACTAACAATGTTGTAAAACAAAAAGTTGTAAAATTAACAAGGTGTAAAACAAAAAGATGAAAAACTAATAACCCACTTATATAGTTAGCATGGATTTCCATCTCCCCCATGGCTATGTTGAAAGGAGGAGATCTAAAATATTGAGTGTGATTTTTCATTTGATGAGGCATTTGTTACACCAACTTGCATAAGCTCATGGAAATCTTTAACTTGTTGCATGTTGACTAGCTGCTTTTTGTTTGGGCTCTCAAGTTTGTAGATCAACATGGCCTCAAAAAGGAAAGATTTTTAAATGTTATAAGGTCCTTTTCACAATGTTTGGAACTTAGTTCATTGAGGCACATGTGTGGGGTTCTAGTAGAGGACCTTCTCTCCCGATTGAAATTTGACTTTCCTAATTTTAAGGTTATGACACTTTTTGTTGAGTGCCTTGTGCAACTTGTTAGATGATAGGGATATCAATCAATTTTTATCTAGTAAGTTGAGATTCATTAGTCTTTCCTTTTATGCTAGACTTAAGCCAAGGTCAAGATCACAAGCTATTGAAAGTGTATGAACCTCTAATTGAAATGGAGTGTTGGTAATTTTTCGTACACTAGCTCATAGGGAGAATAGGCTATAGAAAGTTTCCATGTTAAGTGGTAGGCCTAGAGGACATTGTTGAGTTTTGTACTCTAGTCTTTCCTATATTTACTGATACTTCTCATTAGGATCTTTGTGATTTTTCTATTTGTAACCTTAGCTTGACCATTAGCTTGGGGGTAGTAGGGTATTGTTAGTTTATGTTCAACCCATAAGCATTGCATGATTTTTCGAAAGGTAGTTCCTATAGAGTGGGTTCCATTATCAAATATTAATGCATGTGGCATACCAAACCTATTTACAACATTTTATTATACAAGCTAAGCAATATTAGAAGATATATAGTTGGTGATGATTACTGCTTCTTCCCATTTTATATAATAGTAAATAATGACTATGATGTATGCCTTTTCCTTTGACATGGGCATAATGGGACCCATGAAATAAATGCCCTAGATGTTGAAGGATTCTAGTGGTTGGATCCACTATTAAGGTTCCTCCATTTGAGTAGTTATTCCACAATCTCATATGTAGCATTCAAAATAGTGGACAAATTAGTGATCATCCCTGAAGATTGTTGGCCAATAATACCTTGCCATCAAAATTTTAATGGTCATGCATCTCCCAGCATAGTGGCCTTCATAAGGACCCTCATGAGAATCCTAGGAAATGTGTAGTTGATCAACATTAGGGACACATGAAGGTACCAAGCCATCAACGCACACCTTATAAAGATGTTCATTGATCTTCATGAAGCATTTCACTTGATGAAGAAATTGTTGTTTCTTTCAATGGTCCAATACTTATGGCATCTCTTGAATGAGAAGATAGGTGAGAATTCAATCATACCAATTAGGCTCAGTGGGTACTTGTTTAGTTATAGCCTTAGCAAAGAGGAGTTCATCAGGAAATAGATTAGCTTTTGTTGTCCCATTGTAACTTGGATAAGTGGTTAGCAACTATATAGTTATCTTTTGATCTACTATCGTAAGATTTGAATTCCTGAAAGATCACCAGCCACTGTATGACATGGGGGCTCACTGTTGGCTTGTTCATGAGGAAGTGAATGGCACTATGATCCATGTGTACAAACACTTTATATCCAAGTACATAATGCTTGAACTTCTCTAAAGCAAAAAATCCTACCATTAATTCTTTTTTTTTATGATGGTGTAGTTCAATTATGCCCCACAAGTGCACCTACTTATCATTTAACTACATAAGCACAACTCCTAAGATGTAATTTGATGCATCTGTCATGACATGAAATGGTCTAGACCACTTACATGCCTATAGAATTGGAGTTTCTATAAGTTTCTCCTTCAACTATTGGAATGCTTTTTCACATTTATTGGTCTAGATAAATGAAGCATCTTTCTTTGTCAACTCAACCAATAGTTTTATGATCTTACAAAAATTCTCTATGAATCATTAGCAGTAGCCAATGTGTACAAAGAATGACCAAACATCTTTGATAGTTTCTAGTTGGTTGGAAATTCCTTGGATGATCCTTATTTTTTTAGGGTCAACCTTAATTCTTGCTTGTGAGATTTGGTGCACAAATACAATGCCTTCTTGGACCATGAGATGTCTCTTTTGCCAATTGAGCCATAGGATTGTTTCCACACATCTTTTCAGTACTTGCTCAAGGTTGTTCAAGGTTTTCTTGAATGTAGCATCATAAGTGGAGAAGTCATCCATAAAGGCTTCCACTCCACTATCGATTTGTTGCTAAAAAATGCTTAAGACTAAGTGTTGGAATGTAGTAGGAGCATTACACAAACCAAAAGGCATCTTGCAATATGCAAAGGTTCCCCAAGGACTCATGAATGTTGTTTTGGCCTAGTCCTCTGGTGTGATTTATACTTGGTTATAGCCACTATAACCATCCAAAAAATTGTAATAGCAATGCCTAGATATGGTTTCTAACACTTGATCAAAAAATGACAATGAAAAATGGTCTTTGAATGTTGCCATATTTAACAGCCAAAAATTGATGTAGACCTATCATCTTTCTTTGGCAAAATCATGAGTGGACTAACCCACTCACTATCTGCAATGGGATAGATAGACCTTTCCTTGAAGAGTTGTTTAATTTTCTCCTTGATGATCTAGTTTAATTTGGAATTCAATTGCCTCTATGGATACCTCTTTAGCATCATAGCCAGGTCGATGGAGATACGATGCTGGCATATCCTAGGATAAACCCCTATAAGTTCAGGATATGACCAAGCAAAGGTTGCTAACCATTTTTCAACCATATTCAAAAACATCCATTTCTATTTTAGAGCAATATTTGCATTGATTATTATTAGCTTTTCATTTTTTAAGAATGCATATTCCATGCCGACAAGTAGAGCTTTTAACTTAAGGGCCTATTAGTTGACATTTTTAGGAATTCCCAACTCTTTCATATAGGTGTCATCAATTGAATTATCAAAGAGTTGGTAATGAACTTACTCTAGTTCATCTATGCCTATAACATATGTACATGTGAAGCTCTTAGTAGGTTCCATGCACATTGTGCTACTTTTACAATTAGCGGTTAGCCACTAGGTGTCCTCTTATTTTTTGGTTACTGTGTACAGACACCTTTGAATATCTACTTCAAGTGCACACTACCTGCATGTAGAAATGGATGCTCATTTAACATACCAAAGTTTTTGCATGCAATTGTAACCTATATTGTTGTATGTGATGCATGGAACTCCCTTCTTCTTAATCTTTCCAAATGCATTTTTCTTAGATATTTCTAGGGAAAGATCTTTGATGGCCATTCTTGCATCAACGGTGCTTAGCCATGCCCTTTCCATGATGATTGGAAAGTCCTCTTTATAGTTCTTGATTACTAGGAAATTAGTAGGATAAGACCACCCATAGACAGTGGTCAGAATGTCTTCCACTAGTCCTAATGGAACAGTAATGGACTGGTCTATCAATTCTTATATGATATTGCTCCTCTTGAGAGGAGGTAGGTTCCAAGGATTATACATCTCATGAGAAATTAAATTCACACTAGAACCTAAATCAAGAAGAGCTTTACATGGCTCATTCCTAGCAATCTGCAAATAGATAGGATCACCTAATTTCCTGGGAAGGTTACCCACTCGAATCTAATCAAATATGGCATGAGTGAGCATAATAGTATGGACTCTAGGTAGCATTTGGTTTAAACGGCACTCAAAGGAATTAGATGTAGAAAGAGATGGAGAAGTAGGGTCACCAACTGCATGTGCATGTGAGGGCTTAGGTGGGTTGTTGGATTAAAAAAAAAGTCTTTTTTATGTTCTAGTGTTTGAACTACTCAATTGATGTATTAGTTGTAGATTAACGATCCTACTGGCATTGCATTACTATGGTTGGGTTGGAAGTTCACCCTACATAGATGGAGCAGGTAATAGCTATGTTGAGGATGGAGGAACAGATGCAAGGACAAGAGGAATATAAGGATAAAAAATGGTATCCCTTCTCGAATGTGGAGAATGAGTCCAATAATAGTCAGGAGGGTAGTAGTGAGGTGGGAAAGTAGAAGTTTCACTAGAAGTGTCACATGTGGATTAGGTTATTTCTAAGGGTATTGTTGCTTTGGTGGTGTCATTACCCATGACTATGGTTGCTGCCATTATTGATACTACTTGTATGGTTGTAGTGGAGTTCCACTTAGATAATACTGTTGTTATTGGTGAAACTACCTAGGATTGCCTTGAGAATAAGGCAATCTTCTAGGTGTTTCCCTTTGTGCTAGTCATGGATTTAGAGCATACATCCTAGACTCTATAAGTGTGACATGATGGGGCAACATCCCTTAGGATGTTCATATTGGTAGATGTCACATCCACCATCATTATTTGATTTGGTTCCCAAAACTTCTTTTACTATAGCAATGTTAGCCTTAACTCTTTAATTGACACATTTAGCTTCCTTGTGTCTTCTTATATCATAATCACTACCTTGTTCTTTGGACTCTTTAACAAATTTTAGGATTGCTTGATATATGCTATCCATAGAGTCCCATAATAGATCAACCTTGGCCAAAATTTGAGAGGTAAATTTTTTAAGCAGTAAGGTTTTCTGATTCACCACCTTATCAATTGATGATTCCTCCTTACTGTCACAAAATCAAACCTCCCTTTTACGAATGGAAAAATTGTGGTTGTATTTTTCTACACTTTTGCATTTCCTCAACTCTTCTTCTTTTTTTGCTACCTACTCAATCAACCATTGAATCTAATGGACTCTTAATTCTAATAATTACCATTGGGCATAGATTCCAAGAGTTCTCATTTCTAATCAAAGTTCATCTACAATGTGTCAAAGTTGCCCCTATTGGAAATAACCATGGCTAGGACATCTGTGTAATAGAGAATAATATCGATCCATGGCAACATCCAAGGATTCATGTATTCCTTGTTTTCATCCTTAGATCTACCTCCTCAAGTTGGACACTCAAGAGTACATCTAATATTTGTCATTAAAAATTTTGTACATTATATTCCACTATTTGATGGATTTCAATTCTAAGGACCAATACCAACTTTCTGCTTCTTTAATCAATGTCCTAAGAAATAACTTAAGCTTTTGCCAATCATTTTCTATATTTTGCAAGGCACAGGCATCATGTAATGCTTAAAGATGGTTTTGTGGATCTGAGTTATATCCCACTTTGAACCTAGGAATATTGTTCATGTTTAGCAATGTGTGTTGTAGGAATTCTCACTACCTTTGCAATGTTTAACATGCTTTGGATAATAAGAAAAGGCTCATTGAGGCTATGATTCTGGTGCCTACAATGCCCTCTACTACCCCTTCATTCATGGCAATGGATCTCTCTTAAATGCTTGTGCCCTAGGTCTTGACTTGCCCAATAGTGTCAATGATTATCTTGGTCCTATTGATCACCTCCATCATGATCGTGCCCCTTGTAGTTGCATTCAAAGTTAAAAGAGGAAGAAGATGATGACAAAGGTAAAGAGGAAGGAGGACTAGCACCATCAAGTTGCCTACCACCCCCTCTTTAGTGATTGTGGCCACAATCACAATCATGTTTCTATTTTGCATCCCTACCCTAACTCTCTTCCTTGGATACCACTTTGTCATTGGATCTAATTTTGCCAAAACCCAAATTATGGATCATGGATTGTAGGTTCTAGTTTTGACCCCCTTCACCAAAGTCAAAGAGAGGAGTTTCACAGAATGAAAAACCCCTAAATAAGGGTTCTCCACCATCCTTTTGGTATAGTATGTATGGGGGATCATTGAACCACTTCCCCTTCAGAAATTCATAGCATTGCTTTAGCTATCAATCCCTTAGATGTTGTGCATCAATGGGATGATAATCCCTATTGTTACTATCTTACATAATGTACTCAACATGAAGTCTTTAGAGGCCCAAACACATAAGATTTTGTTGGAGCATCGTAGAAACAAATTGATTGGGTGGTAATACAATGTTGTCTTCCATGTCACACCATCGCAACAACTCACCTTGTTTTATAATGAGGTGAAATTGGGTACATACTCATCAAAATGAGCATATACCACTCTGTATTATTGGAGCACCTACTAATTTACAACATCAAAATTGGATGAAGAATAACTCTTGTGAGAAGAAGACATCTTGTGTTAGAAAATAAAAAATGCAGTGTACTTCTTAAAATTGTTGCAATAATTTTTATTTATGATATGACTCTAGGATTTGTTCCAATGATCTTAAATAATTTTTCACTAAGTTCTAAATAGTGCAAGTAACAACTAAAGGTCCTTGGCAATGGTGCCAATGATAAGTGATGAGGTACCTCTACATCCAACCATACAAATCACAAGCGTTCACACATGATCCAGTTGAATTCCATAGACCTTAAGTTCCTAGGTAGACTTGTTCCAAGATGTGAAATCTAATTGTGACTATCATTGTCATCCCAACTACACTTTTGGAGCTTAATTGTATGGTTAAGTGTAATTAAGACACATGATTATTATTATTTTGTATTTATTTATCTATGATTAAAAACAAGTTAAAACTTAATTTATGAACCACTTTAATTAATCTAATTGCTAGTTAATAACTCACTATCCTAGCATAAGAATAGGGTCCGACTTTCCATGCACATCCTAAACACATATAACACTACTAGGTTACCAAACATTAAGTGTTGCTGGGATTACCAAGCGTCATAAGCATGGTCAAAGTGATCATACTTATGTGCTTAATTAATTTCTATTTAGCTTAATTACTTGAGAGCATTAAAGGAAATTTCATAAAACATGAAGTGCATAAATAAAATATTTAAGCTAGCCAACGTGTTGCAAGGTTTGATCAGAAAGCTCATCTTTATTATTGCACACACTGCCATGCTTAGGTATAATAGTGCTCAAATAAAGATCCATACATTCAATGACTCCTATTGTGGGCACTCTGGAAAATATTTTCACTCTAGAGAAAGGAAATTACATGATCTTTATTATGCTATGATAAAAACTATATGGAAACCATGTACCCAAGTGCTATATTTATAGGCTGGCACATACCCTATTATATCGAATATCCAACATCACATCTTGGAACCCAATATTGGATACCTGACATTGTGGCTCTGATATCAGATATCAGATATCGGATACCCAACATCATGGCTCTAATATCAAATATTAGATATCAAAGCCCTACAAAATATAATTCATCACCCTCTTTAGGCTAAATTAAACTACTATCAAGTTATTATTTTGTAGTTTTACATTCCAACCTGGCCCTAGCCCTATTGTTTGTAATGACCAAAAATGTCGGCGACTGGAAGAACGCCAGGGGTGGCACGCACAACAGTTCCAACCCCATGCCCACGAGAGGGCAGTGCTGGGTGTGTGCGAACACGGGGTGCCCTGAATGGTCTGGTTGATTAGACAAACACTTACATCAACGTTAATATAGCCTTTTGCGATATCAATTATACGAATAGTGAGATAGTGCTTACGGGTGGATGCGGTGAGGGGAATAGAAGCAGGAACTATGAAAGTGCTACAATAATACGAAATAATGCATAAAATAGAGATGCGATGATAATACGAAGTGTCTTCTATCCCTTTCCGTAGGATTGCTATGCCTTGCTGCGCCATGTAGCTCAACGTAGCATAGCAGCAGACATGGTCCACCACTTCCTTACGAAAAGATAGATCATTGCAGAAATCAAAGGTGAGGGGAGAAGGCAGTGAAGTTGTTGCTATGCTACGCTATGTGACATTGCATAGCATAGCGTAGCAGGATTCGTGACTTAGAAAACTTGCCGAACTATCTTTTATGCACCCAGGATACTGTCGTCGATTCTGCACATCGTTTCTGAGTAGGTTGCTGACTGTTTAGGCTACTTTGGTGGGCAGGCAGGTTAGTATAGAATTCATCCATGCCTAAAGTAGAAAATTTTCCGAACTGGCCATCCTGGACTCAAAATGTTCTTCTCTTGATGAACTGCCATGGTGTTGCAAGAACCTAATGAGGCCAGGGTAACCCCACATTTTTTTTGGGTGTTTCATTGGCCCCTCTTTGTCAACGTCTAGCGAACAAGCTCGATGGACGTCAACAAAGAAAACGAAACACCGCAGCAAGGAAAATGCTAAGGCCGTTGCTTGGTGAGTACTGGGACATTGCTTGGCCATGCTTAAGGGTGTTGCATTGGCTTTGCAGAGGTTAAGGTAGAGAGCAGAGATGACGCTTGGCTGGGTTCCTCATCAAAATGCTCTGAGGGGCTCGTTTATGTTTTCATCTCTGTTTGGCACTATTCTTCAACCTCCTATAGGTGAGTGTCCCCTCCGTAGGATGAGCTGTATCACATCCATAGGGGATTCTGACCTGCCTATTGAAGCCTTCCACATGGCTAGCTGTGCGCATGCCAAAATTTGCACTCTCAAACAACCATGTTAGTCGAGGCACTCACTTTGCGACACTGTAGCCTTTGCTACTGTAGGGGGATGCGTCTACTGGGACGATGTCTCGCGGGCTACTGGCATTGTTGTTACACTTAGGCACTATCACTGGTGTGAGATGCCCAAAGAAGGGAGGCCAACAACGGTCTTGGTAGCACCAGTCGCAAGGGGAGTTGGTCCCTAGGGTGCCGGGGATGCGAATGCACTGGAATCCCCGCCAAAGGAATGCGTGCTCAGTTCAACTATGAGATCAACTACCACATAGCCAAACATTGCGCAAGCCAAAACCTTGGCGGGGAACTGAAGTGCAATGATATTATGGCTAGGCCACAATACTGTCAGCACCTCAGAAGCAAGAACGGGCCCAGGAACTACTGTTAGATCAATGGGCCGTGGTGATAGTAGGTTCCAAGGGTCCGTGTGACATCGTACGACATCTTCGAAGGATCAGCATGACACCAAAGGTGGCAACGCATTTTCCCTAGACCGTGTTCTCCTTGCATCTAGAACCGCATCCTAGAGCGACGATGTCCCACCCGTGTGCCAGCATTATGCCTCTTCGTTCGATGTGTATCTGGTGATGGTGCATATTGAGGGTGCAGCGTGAACCCAGTTTATGGTCTTGGTAGACTGTATGCTAGTTTAGGGTCCCAGTGGACCACTGTGCTGGTTTTGGGTCCCAGCGAACCATAAATGCTAGTTTTATGTCGTGGTAGATGCACGGTGCCAGTTTACAGTCATAGTGGATTAAAAGTGCCATTTTTTCATCGTGACGGATGTTTGCTGCCAGTTTATCATTGTAATGGACATTGTTCGGTGCTGCTAGTTTATCATCGTTGCAGACACTGCCTAGTGTGACTGCCAATTTACTATCATAGCGGATGATGTTTAGTGCTGTCATTGTGCCTCAGGCATAGTATGGCTTGAGGTACATCTGGTTCACTGGTTGGTGAACTTGTTGCCGTCCATGTCTACCAATTTGAAAGCTCCATTCCCAAAGGCTTTAGCGACCATGTAAGAACCTTTCCAGTTGGCTAAGAACTTACATACGTGCTCATGGATGGCCTTAAGGACGAGGTCTCCCTTCTGTACTGGTCGTCGATGTAGGTTTGCGTGGTGCTTTTGCTGTTGTTTGTTCTGATAGTGCTCGATCCATCTCAGCATCTGCACTCATTCCTCCTCCACTGAGTTGAGGTCGATGGTTCATGATTCATTGTTCTCGGCTTCACTCACGATGTTGGACAAGATCATCCGAAGTGAGGGTACCTGCAACTTAAGAGGCAACATAGCTTCAGATCCGTAAACAAGACTGTAAGGGATCTTACTTTTCGCAGTTCTGCAAGTCGTCTGATAGGCCCAAAGGACGTAAAGTATTTGCTCATGCCATCGCCTCTTGCTGTTGTTAAGCATTCGCCTTAGCAAGTTGATGATGGACTTATTTGTAGCCTCCGCCTACCTATTTGCCTATGGATAGTAAGGGGAAGAAAATGATTGTTTAATGCCTAGGTTGCTACAGAAAGTCTGGGTTTCTTTACTACTGAATTGCGGTCCATTGTCGATCACAATAGTCATCAGAAGCCTAAATCTAGTCACGATGTTATCGAGGATGAAGTGGCATATTTGCTGGGATGTTTTTTTCCTCAAGGGAATAGCTTCCACCCACTTAGTAAAATACTTTGTGATGGTGATAATGAAGCTATACCCTACGGAGGACTTAGGCGTGATGGGCCCTATGAGGTCTAATCCCCATCATTGAAAAGGCCATGTAATTTATGTTGAGTGTAGGTATGCAGGCGCTACATGTATGAGATTTGCATATCTTTGGCATATGTTACATGTCTTGACTTTCAACAGGCAGTCGTGCTCCATGTAGGGCCAATAATACCCTAGGCGTCTAATTTTTGCTGACATAGCCCTAGGTGTTATGTGCCCACCACACAGCCCTTCGTGAACCTCGTTAACGACCTTTTACACCTGCTCACTGCCCATGCATGCCAACAATATCCCATCATAGGATTGCTGGCACAAGGCATCATTTCCCATGAGCACATATTACCGAGCGCACTTGCGGATCACATCTCTTTGAGCTGATGTCAATTCGCCTGCTGGTTCGCCATGCTGTAAATATGCCTTAATGTTTTCATACCACTCCAGGGTGTCTACAGTGTCAACAAATGCCACATGTTCCACTTGAGTGATAGGCTATGTGCATTCTATAATCATAGTTGGCAGATTCACCAAGGAGTGCAATGGGATATTTAACGTGAGGGTAGCTAAGGTGTCTACTACGGTGTTCTCGTTACGTGGAACATATTGCACATCAGTGGTAGCGAATTGTTTCAGTAAAACTTTTACCAGATTATAGTAGGGTTGCAAGTGCATAGCCTTGCAGGTGTAGACTTCGGTGACTTGATTCACGACTAGTTGTAAATCTCCCTGGATTGCCAGGTTTCATACATGTAGTGTGTGGATAGTTAAGAGGCCTCTGAGTAGCCCTTCGTATTCTACCATGTTGTTGGTGCAAGGGAATGCGAAGTGATTAGCGGATGGGTACATTTCCCTAGAAAGGAAGGTGATTATGGCAGCAGAGCTGCCTCCTTGTGTGGTTGAGGCACCGTCAAAAAGTAAAGTTGCATCGAAATGTGATGGGACGATAGTGACATTGCTAACATATTCATCTCGAAACTCAGGATCGATGGTTGTCTGGTCGTCGACTGGCGAGGCCGTAAGTTGGGCCACTATGGCTTGGCCCTTTGTTGACAATTGGCTTACGTAACATAAGTCAAATTCTCTAGTTATGGCTTTCCATCGGGATATCCTGCTGCTTTCGTACAGGTTTCTGGTGATAGCTCAGAGTACGTTGTTTTTGCAAATGATGTTGGTTATGCTATGAAATAAGTAGTGCCACCACATTTTTAGCGCGAATACTAAGGCTAGGTAGTTCCTCTCCACCTCATTGTAATTTTCCTTGTATGATATTAACACGTGGCTCAAGTAATACACTCGTATCTCGGAGCCAGCATCCTGCTTCTGACATAGTAGTGCCACTATGGATGCATCGTAGGTGGCGAGATATATGAAGAAAGGCTTGTCCCTCTGTAATGGGTATACTATTGGGAGGTGCAAGAGTTCTTTCTTCAGGTTGTCAAAGGCTTGTTGACATTAGGTTGTCCACTTGAAGTTAACCCCCTTTCTCAGAAGATGTTGCATGGGGTGTAACTTATCGGTCAACCTTACTATAAACCTTTAAATGAATTGCACTATGCCTTGTAATTACGTAATTCCTTAAGGTTTGTGGGAGGCGCTAGGTTGATGATGGTTTTGACTTTGTCTGGGTCTACCCGTATTCCAACCTCTAAAACCACAAACCCTAACATACGTCTGGTCTTTACTTCGAAGATGCACTTCTTAGGATTAAGGCACAAATCATTCCTTTGATAGCACTTGGGGACTGACTCTAGATTGCACGAGTGATGGACTACCTCTTTGGACTTAACCGATATATTTTCCACGTAATCATTTAACGTTTCTAGGATGTGGTGACTAAAAATGTAGGTCATGGCTCGCTGGTATATCGCTCTAGCATTCTTGAGTTCAAAGGGCATCATGGTGTAGCAGAAGGTCCCTCATGGAGTCATGAAGGTTGTTGACAGCTGGTGTTCTAGGTTGATATGGATTTGGTTATATCTAGAGAAGCCATCCATAAAGGATAGCAAAGCATGTCCAGCTGTGGTGTCGATGAGTTGATTGATGCTTGGTAGTGGAAAGTTGTCCTTGATCGTTGCCTTGTTCAAATCTCGGAAATCTATACATATTGATATCCCTCTTATTTTCTTCGACACCACAACGATGTTGGACACCCACTCTGAATAGTCGACTATGTGGATGAAACCTGCTTGATATAACTTAGTGATTTCATCTTTTACAGCTAGCATGATTTCTAGCTTGATTTTACACATCTTTTGCTTGACTGCCTTTACATGGGGGTCTAGGACAATGTTATGCTGGATGAACCATGGGTCCAGACCTGACATATCCCCGTATGACCATGTGAAGACATCGATGTGTTCTTGCAAGGTCTTAACTATGCCCTCATGTATTTGTGTGTCTAGGAGGGAGCTAAGTCTTAATGTTTTTACCTCTCCTCTTATTGTGGTTACAGGTATCTCGACAAGAGGATCCTCGGTTACATCCCTGGCTTCTAAATCGAGGGCTCGGACCAAATGTTTGGGACAATTCGGGGGTGCTTCTATGGTTGCTATAGTATTAATTGTAATCGACCCTCAATTGATTACGTTCGGGTTTAACTATCTTACGATCCTACCTTGTGGCCCTGTTAATTTTAGAGGCATGTACAAGGCATGGTGGGTTTCCATTTCTTACTTGACCTTCCATCATAAGATGAGAGCCTGGGTAAGGATCATCAGAGATTGTGTGAAATGTAAATCTACAAAGCAACACTGAGATACGATTTTCTAAATAAGGTGATGTAAAGATTGAGAGTTTGCTAGTTTAAGGTTGTGGCGTACTGCCCAGGCACAAGAATCTAGAATTGTTGAGAATATAGTCATTGTAGAGTGTGAGATCGTATGTGAATGTCGAACCACTTGTTTGATGTCATTTATGCGAAGTCTTGATATGCTAAATCATGGTAAAAGAAATGAAATTGTGTGTATGAGATGTATCAGGTGGCCAATGCGGGAATGAAGGCATGAAACTATTAGGAAACATGCTCCCACCTATGTCGAGGCATGCTAGGTGACTGCTGATGTAAGAAGCATAACTAGTTTAACGTCACTGCGGCCTACAGTTGTTACAAGTCGAAATTGCTGTCCTTGAGTCCTGAGAAGCGTAGTCATGCCGGATTTGTTAGTTTTAGGTCTTTTCGGACCTTAAGTCAAGAAATAAATATTATCGCATCATTTTTGTTTTTTGAGGAGGCGATTAACTGACTTGAAGCATGCTGAGGTTTAAATGCTACATTGTCGTGATGTTGTGGCGGGCATGCTATGCCGCATGCCACGCCTTGCCTTAATCAAGGAGAGAGTATGGAAATTTCCTCATTTTGCTATTACTGCTATAAATAGGGATTGAATCCTGATAATTTTTCCATTTTTTCCCTAAAAGCACATACTCCCTGTCGGAGTACTTTGGTGATCTCGGGGCGTGGAGTCACCGTGCTGATCCATTATCGAGGTAAATTTCTAAGACGAAGGTTGTAAATCTGTGGACAAGGCCATGGCTCTTAAGACTCAGTTGGTGCTTGCGAAGGTCGGGGAGGCAAAGAAGACCCTAAGGCATGGGCCGTGGGCACGCATTCCAATGCAGGAGGACCTACCGTTGACTCCATGAGTTTTTTTATGTCTCCTCTATTCTTTTCTCCTTGCACCTTCTGCTGCTTTCTACCCTAGCTTTCTATCCTATTTGTTTTGCTACTTGCATTTCTTTACGACCATGTCGTTTTGGCTTTTGTGTTGTCGCAGTCCCTCTTTCTTTCGGTTATCATGATCGCGCAAGGGTCTCGTTATGATTGCATGCAAGGCCATCCCTACCACGGCAGTTACCATGGCTACGAGACCAAGGTCTTTTAAGTTGCTCGACCTTGACATGTCGTGACATGCCATGACATAAAACCTTCGGGAGGGTTTGGCTTGGCATGATGTAGGCACGTATTTTTATTTGGGTGCGTTGTTAGTTATTTTATTGTTATGCTAAGTTACTTGCACGTTCTTGCTACGCTAGGCTTTTGCATCTTTGCTATGCTATGTTGAACAAGGATTATGTTATGCCACGTTTATGATCCCCTAAGTGTTGTTATGTAGCGCATGTATTATGTTCACATCTAGTGTCAACATTGGCTATTTTTGTTGTGCAGGGTAGGGCCAAGGTCTAAACTGATCATTTTGGATCTTGAAGAAGTCTTATGTCATGTAGGTAGACCCATGGCCAATGTTCCCCCTCCCTTGATAAGTTTGGGAGAGCAAGCGGTTTAGTTTAGGGATGGGGCGCGAGACTTCCTGCAATTCCTTCTCAGCCAGTTTAGTCTCATGGTTTGGACTTCCTCGGATGAGGTGCGGGCATCTGACATAATAGAGGCTTTGCTGGCAGGGACAAATCAGGGCATTTTGAGATATCTCTCTGACAATGCAACCACAGGCAGGCCAGGAGGAGGGTCTACCCAGCATTCCACAAGGTTGAGATGCTTGGCCTAGATCTGGGATATGCCAGAATACCAGTGTTATCATCCCTACAACACATTGTACCTCGCGAGCCATGTGGGGACGTACTTTCAAAACCCACAGGGGACCATCTACTGTATTGGCAAGTGATTTTTACATCTTTACTTTGCTTGGTTACGCTACGTTGACCATGCTTGGTCGAGTGTTAATAGTGTGCGCTTGTCACCAGGTTCTACCTTGATGACAGTCAGATTCAGGATTAGCCAGGCGAGTTGGGCATAGCGCAACTAGCCCTACAGGAATTTGCCTCTGCTAAGAGCCTACAGGCGGGTGTGATTGCTCATTGCGGGAAAGGATACCATTCCCACCTACACACACTTACCTCTCTCTACTATAATTTCAAGGCGAAGGGTTGGCTAGACAAGGAGTGGAGAGAACCTTTTAAGCAGCTTACGCTCGAAGCTGTCTTGGCGGCTGAGCTCCCACTATTCCACTCACCATATAGACCTGGTGGGTTAATGAGTGGGCACTATGAGCTCAAATTTTTGTGTAGTCTTTCCTCTCTTTTATGCTAAGCATGCCCCATGATCATTGTTGTAGGAGCGAAGAAGCCTCGTGAGGTGATGATGGTGACTACCAAAAGGCAAGGAGGAAACATCTACTTCAAATATGGTGAAGTATCGATGAGCCAGAGCTGGCTAGAATGAGGGGCTCTAGGCCCTTTTCTCAGGAGAATCTGGATGGCTAGGCTTATGGATTTGTTTATGATGCCGAATCTATGCATCCCTGCTGCAGAGATGCTTTCCTTGGTCAATTCCTTTTCTAGGCAGGCGAGCCGCTTTCGTACATATGTGCAAGATGTGCGAGTGGTCATTGACATCAATGACCAGTTATTTGCATATTTGTTTCGTGTTCCTACTGATGGCACCGATGTGATGTCGAGGGGCAAGTAGGAGTTGACTCTCTAGAAGTGGCATATCGAGGAGTGGCTGAGGTTTACCAAGGAGTGGAAAGGGTTTCCTATGGACAAGCTTAAGGATGGTCCTACCATGGGGATATACCTGATCTTTCATGCCCGTGCATTCCCTCAACTGCTTACCTAGGGGAAGGTCTTGGGTCTTGAGCAGGCTTGGGTAATGCGGGAAGTCGTGGAGGAAGGGGCCCATTATAACTGGGCCGAGTTCCTATGTAGTCATTTGCAGGGAAAGATTTTGGAGCTCTGTGAGCAAACGGAGTTCTGCTCTAACATACACCATGCTTTCTACATAGGCTATTTAAAGTGCTTCATGGAGTTCCTAGTGGTCCAGGAGAACGGAGTCTGGTCTAAGCTAGATCGCGACCAAATTCTGAAGCCGTGGATTTGACAAGCCTTTCATACCATGCAGGCCTAGGCTCCTCAGGAGATGATCAAGGATTCTTTTTCTGTGATGACCAAAGGTTTGGCAGTTTGTAGCACTTGCGACCAAGATAGCGTAGGGGAGATCCCCCCTATCATACTTGGCAACGCAACATAGGATGAACATGTCATGGTTGAGACCATGCCCGTGGAGTTGCGGAGAAAGAGACCCCCCCCCCTCGACTAGGGAAAGTCCCCATGAAAAGGAACGAAGGCTATGGTTCAAGTTGCGGCAAATGCAGCCCTCCATTGGTAAGCATTTAGGAAGTTTGCTATGCTTAGTTAGGTGGTTCTTTGTAGCATGGTTTTGAGTTAACCTATCTCGGTTTGTTGTGTGTATACCCCATTTTGCGGGCAGCATAAGAAGAAGATGAAGAAGAAGGTGACGAGGAAGTGTCGGCCTTCAAAACAAGGGCAACAAATAAAGATGCGGGGGCCTCAGCTTTGGAAGAAAAGGCCCTGGCTAGGAATGGTAGAGGTCTTGTCTCCAGGGTAGGGGTTCTTGCTATTAGGGATCCTCTTCCTACCAACGAAGAGGTGCCTCCCTAAAATAAAAAAGACACTGCTCTCCTAAAAGGAAAAGCACCAGCGCATGAAGAGGAAATTCCCATGGACTTAGCCGGGCCTTCTACCAAACTTAACGCGATTGTCTTACACTGGCAAGAAACAAGACAGCAGTCGGATGCTGGTGAGTTTAGACTTGGGATGTGCCTTACTATAGTTCATTCTAGCTATTGCTGACATGCTTAATTGTGTAATAGGTGCTACTACTGATGTCTCAGGACCCCCTCCGCCCCAAACGGAGTCATGGGCTACAATTCCTAACAAGTTTACGTTTGTCTAGGGGCTTGTTGATGACATGATCAACTGCCTGCAATGGGCGGATCCTTGCATGGGTAAGTAGGAGTGTTGAAAACACCTATGTTGCTACACTGAAACTTTTGAACATATTGATTTATGCCATGTTAACGCGATCATTGCGCTTTCTACCTTGAGTAGCCTCTCGGCTCAAGTGGGACACAGCTCGACCTACGAAGATTGGCGCGGTGCCCACACTCTCGTCTGAAGTGACCGAAGTGTCTCGTCGCATATTTGACGAGGCTTAAAAATGTGTTTTGCACTCGACATGCTCCCTATGGGAATGTAGGTGTACCAACGAGGAACTATGGAAGCGAGTCCATAGGGGCGAGCAGAGAGAGGCGGAACTAGTTGCCAAGGTAGAGAACCTTAGGTTGATGGTTAACTTCCTCATAAACATTAATCCTAACCCTATGGCTTTGCAAAGGGCTGTAGATGACTACGCTAGGTTTTGGACCGTCGTCTGCCAGAACGTAGAATCCACCCGTGAAATAATTGAATAGTAGATGTAGATGGATTTACTATCCCAGAAGTGTCAAGATATGAAGGACATCAGGGCCAAGATCTTCGAATGGGGGAAGACCCAAAGGGATCACAAATATACATACAAGTTAGAAAATGAAACCCATCGAAGATTGTATAGAGACGCTCCTGCGGAGGCATTCTCTTACAACACGTTCATGAAGGCCATCAGTGCTTCTGAGGCCTATGCCAAATTTAAAAGGGAGGTGTAGGTTATGAAATCTCCAAACCTGGGGGTGACCCCTCCTACAGAAGAGACCGCAACCGCCCCCCTCTCTCGGGAACCTCTAGAGTGGAAGACCTTGGAAAGGGAAAAGGTTGCTACTACGAACGCTGAACCTAGTGATAGGCACTAGATGGATATTTCGATGGAAGAGATCGAGCATCGTCTCAGGCTTGGCCTAGACTAGATACCTCTTGGGACCAATGCAGGCTCCCCTCGGGTTAGTCATTTAATGCTTTGCTATAGCTGTCGTTTATCGCATTTGTTGTCCCTACTAACTACTTTATATATACATATATATATATTG
>MNCI01006092.1:349656-426239 GCA_015680685.1 Gnetum montanum | reverse complement strand
TTGGAATATAGGCCCTCAACGAAGGTGTGAGGCCCGTGGAGACAGCTGTCGTTTATCGCATTTGTTGTCCCTACTAACTACTTTATATATACATATATATATATTGTGGAATATAGGCCCTCAACGAAGGTGTGAGGCCCGTGGAGGAAAGGAATGATGTGGTGGTGGGAGGTAATATAGGAGCAGGTGGTGCACAAGTGGATGAAGCAGGGACAAACAGCGAAGGTGATGCGAATGGGGCTAAACCATGAGAGCATGGGGCTTAACTCCCCTTTTTATTGTATTTTTTAATAGAATTTAAAGACACTACCAATAAGCGAAAAAATTTTGAATAGAATGCAAGACTTCAAAAAAGAAGGGGGCCGATTTTGTATTATGATGTGTGTTATTAAAGTTTTTGCACTTCTGTATGCTAATTTTGGGCCATTTCAAGCTGTTTGTTAGTTTTAGGCCGTTTCGGGCCATTTGTTAGTTTTAGGCCGTTTCGGGCCGTTTGTTAGTTTTAGGCTGTTTCGGAACGTTTGAATAAAATGAAAGGCGATAATGCTAGTTTTAGGCCGTTTCAGGCCGTTTCACATGTAACATGCCGAAAGGAAGACACATTGACGATCTAAGTAAAAAGCAAACATGCGAGGATGGCAACTGGGTGGGAGGTTGCAAGGCTACTATGCTGTACGTAACTGCCTCTTGACCTTTCGCGAGTTGATCGGGACGTAGGATCGTGGTGTTTCGTCGAGCCCTTCGCTCATGTCACTATCTTTTGCTTGAAAGGGTAACTCCGCCCATGCATTTTCGATTTGAGGGTCACCTCATTGGGCTAATCCTTTCATTGCATAACTGGTGCATGCGTGAACAGGTGCTTCACCTTCAAAGGTTGTAACCTCTGAACCTTGCTCTCTGTTTATGTTGCTGACTACTTGCGTTACCACCCCATCGCCGTGGATTATCACCTCACCACCTACGTATGGTAGGTGGATTTCTTGGTGTATGGGTGAGGAGATGGCCCCAAGTTGTGCTAACCAGGACCTTCCCAAGATTAGGTTAAACCCAGGCATTTCTTCGACCACGACGAACGTTACGTATGTGGGGAGCTCATCCCCTGCTACGAAGTTCACATGAACTGTGCCCTTCACCATGACATGTGCCCCGTTGAAGGACAGTAGACATGACGTCACCGTTGGTTTGATCTGGTCAACCAACCCTAGATTATCTATAATAGGGAAAGAGATGACATTTGTAGCTGCCCCATCATTGACATGTTCCCTTCAGATTTGGTATTGGCCGATCCGAATTATAATGAAGAGAGGCTCCGTAGTTACTTGATCTCCTTCGGGATCTTTCTTAATGGCACCACTGCTAAAAGTCAGTTGAGGTATTATGGGCTCCATGGATACAGAGGGGAGTATGACCGAATAGATCACCTCTTCGTTTGCCAGCATGCTTTCGTCGACCAGAATTACCGTTAGCATGCAAACTAGAGCCTCACAGTGAGGGGCGAACATAGTGACTAGGTCATATAGGCTTAACATGGTGTTTTTCTGCCTTAGGGCTTGCTCAACATGGGTGAGGGCATCCAAGAAGTCTTGGTCACCCGTCTGTTTTACACGTTCCTCGTCGATTCGCCTTAGAATATGAATCTCTCAAGGGGAGACAGCTCCAGACTTAGGTTCAGATTTTGGGTGACAAGATGCCATAGGCTGTGTAATCACGTCAACCTTCATCTTTGGTGATAAAAGTGTAGACTTAAAGGGTGAAGGCATAGTTTTGGAGATACTTTTGACAATATCCCCCTTCGACGCCTCGCACACCAAGTAGGGTTCTCGAGTCGTGGCACGAAGAGGTTGTTTAATGTTGTTGTACAGGATGGGGGTTGTTGAAGATGTTGGCCCCCTAATTATGAATGGGGCTAGAGGTGTTAGTTGACCGCGTTTTGTGGCCCTACCAACAGGCAGTGCAGAGGTGGATGCCCATGGTGGTACTTTCAGGATGAAAGATGACCACGAGCTTAGACCGACCATTGGTGGCATTGGTGCACTACACTGAGGCATATAAATCACAAACGGCTAAAAGGGTGGCGCGGGATCATTATCAATACTAATGCTGTTGATTACGTAACTGGCATTATTGGTGTTGAGGGGATCTATGTAGACATGCACGGATTGGTTTTTAGGATGTACCGGGCTACTTTCATCCAGCACCAGCTGTCCCAAGTTGATCAATCTTTGGATGTCATCCTACAATGACAAAAAATAGTCTGTGGTGTGACCACATAGTTGGTGGTAATTACAAAACTTGTCTGATCTAAAACCCCTAGGAACTAGAGGCTCGTTGGGCAAGGCTAAAGATGGATTTCTAAGGAGTTTGCAATAGCATCGATGCCTCATGTTTGCTTCTTCTGACATCTGCTTGTGTTGGATGTATCCTGCTGCCAACAGTTGCTTCAGGAGTTCTGAAGGTTTGAGAGGCAGCAAGATGTATTTCGAACGATCTTTACATTCGAAGTTAGGTTTAGTGTATGCAGATGTCTCGGGCAAAGCAGGCTATGATGCTTGGCCTAGTTTGGGTGTAGGGTCGGCCGCAGGTATGGATGGTTTCTTATTATTCTTGTTTCTGCTATTGTTATGTTTGGGTTTAGCCTCAGCAGCCACGGCAGCCACCATGGTTGTTGGGGCCTTACCTTTGTTCTTCTTTGCAAAATCGTTCTTGTAACTGACGTAAGCTGAGTTTTTGCTTACCTCGGCCATGTCTTGTATGCTTTTCATTTGGGTGAAAGCCTAGCTAAGTGAGTGTGGAGCGAGGTAGTATAGTTTTGACTTGATGAAGTCGTTCACTGCACCCTTACAGACGGCTAACAAGTGAGCCTCTGCGATAGGTTCACGAATTTCATTGAGGGTTGCACTCCAACATTGAATAAATTTTTGGACTGGTTCTAGTGGGTCTTACTTTACGCTCATCAGTTGATCCAGCATGGTTTCTAGCTTCAAGTTATATTTGAAGCATGTCACAAACTGAGTCAAAAGCTCTTCCAAAGTTGAGATGGATGAACGTGGCAATGCGCGATACCAATCTAGGCCTTTCCCAGCTACGGACATGGCAAAGATGCATATGATCATATGCAGCCACTGTTGCAACAACAAAGACTCTGACCGGAAAGTTACAAGATGTGTATTGGGATCTCCTTCTTGTACCGTCTGAAATCGTCGATCTCCGGCTGAAAGGAAACAGAGACCGTGGGATCGCAGGATGCACACAGAAGACTCTACCTTCGCCTGAGGGTGAGCTGGAATGAACAAAGGTAGAGTACCTTAAGTGGTCCGCACGCGGATCAGACAAGGATTTCCCCGAACGTACACCAAAGTGCTATACGTTGGGTTATACGTAAACGGCGTAATGAGCGTAAATCAGAGCGTAACATAAACGAGCGAAAACAAAATACATGCAACAATTAATGCGAACTGTGAACGATTTTGGGAAGAAAATGTAACAATGGCATTACAGAATGAAAATACAATGCACCGGTCTAACGTAGTTGTGACTGGAACACAAGGCGGACGAAAAGCCCCAGTGGATGCAAAGATGATTGTGGTTGGTTCACACTGTAGGCACAGCGTAGAGGCTGTATGCTCAACGTATAGGGTTGTCCAGTGTAAAAGGTTTTGTGCTCTGGTTCGCAGCATCTCTGCTCTCTGGTGTGCCCTGGAAATTTTGCCAACCCACCTGATTCTCGTGAAAAATTAGGATTTTTATACAGGTTTTGATGGCAGACTCGGGTTGGACGACATGTGGTGCATTGACCAGGTGCAAAAGCATAAAATTTACAAGTGTACAATATATTACATTTGGTGGGCATATACGCTATGTCTGGTGAGCGTAGACTGTGGGCATATATGCTGGATGTGCTGGGCGTATGCGAACTTAGGCGTAGATGTTGTGGACGCTAGCGTATACACTGGGCGTATACTCTGATGGATGTTGGGCGTATGCGCTAGGGCATATATGCTGATGGACGCTGGGCATATACGCTAAGGCATATACACTGATGGACACTGCCTAGTACCAAGTCTTATTCTGTAGTGCTGCTTCCATGCCATCTTCGGGAATTGCATGCCTGGCGTATACATCAGCTATACCTGCTGGGCATACATGTGAGACGTGTATGCTGGGCGTGTACATTGGACGTCTACGCTGGGCGTATATGCTATGAACTTGAGCGTATACACTGGGGGGTACACTTGGGCGTATACACTGAGACTGCCTACTTGTGCGTATACGCTGACACTGCATACTTGGTGAAAATTAAGTATTTTGATCTCCGAAGTTGCCATGTGTAACACCAGATGTAGCTGTGGTCGTCTGTGGGTCCCAGGGACCTGCTTGGTGTTGGAAAAGTACTAAGCTTAAAATTTTGTGGTGTTTCATTGGCCCCTCTTTGTTGACGTTTGGAGGAATCGACCCGGGAAGCGTCGACAAAGAAGTGCAAAACACCACGAGCAACTCGATAGAGACTTTGTCCATTGCCACTTGAGTAAACGTCATCGCACCGTGTTCAGTAGTACATGGGATTGGGACTATGGGATTGTAACTGATAGACGAATGGGGATTGTGGGGATTGGTAAATGCCCAAGGGATTGTGCTTGGTAAAGGGGATGCTCTGGTGTGTATCATGCTGATCCTTGTCAATAGCCATTATTTAGTAGACTTGGAATCCAAACATGTGATGTGCGTCCTTTGGCGGAACAAGACTCTTGGGTAATGTTCAAGAGAACTTGCTGGCAAGACCAAAGCCACGGGAGGATGTGTTACATTCTTTGGAGGAACATGGCCCTTGTTTAGTTTTTAGGGGGAGCCTGTTGGCGAAGAGCCAAAGCTATGCAACTAGATGTTTCTTGATTGTTTTTTGCATGAGTACTTGGTTCAAAGACAACTGCCTTTCCGCCTAGGCTTATACGGGAAGTGTCAAGGGTCTTACTTCTCTCTCTTTTTTTTTTAGGAAAGAAGCTTTGCTTTGATCTTGTACTCATGCTCAAGTGCTACTGTGTTGCAACTGCACAAAGGTGTTACAGTGCACAACGGTATGCTCAAAGTTTTGAGTGTACTAGGTGTATCAGACACGTAGCTGAGTGGAGTGTGTCAATGAGTAGATAGGGAATGTATTGGGAAATGGGGATGTACTAGTGAACAGCTTGATTTAGTCTTGCCTCGTGGGCTGTGAACATTGCCTCATCTTGTTGCTTGTGACGAAATGCATTCTTGTGCGAAACTTCTGAGTGTCATCCTGCAAAAACAACTCCAAGGAGACAAGAAAACCGTAGGTGAATAAGCGAACTTAGATTTAAACAGCAACTGATGGAATTTTAGGCAGCAATGTTGGTAGGATCGTCTGATGGCGGACGATGCAGTGATTCCGATGAAGCTTGAATGTGGCTACGGATTGAAGAACCAGAGATGAACTTGCCAGTTTATAGTCTTAGCGAACTATCATGAGTTGGTTTTATGTCGTAACCCATTGGACGTTTCCCATTTAGCATCGTGGCGGATGTTACGTTGCCATTTTCTAGTCTTAGCTGACCATGAAGAGGCAAACCAGTTTACAGTCTTAGCGGACCCTGGTGAATGCAACGGTGGTAGTTTACTGTCGTGCCAGACGGGTGCTAGTTTATCGTCATTGCGGACAATGTGTGGTATCAGTTTATCATCATGATGCCGGGATGAGCTGTGGTATCAGTTTTAAGTCATGATCCAAGACTGTTCTGTGGTATCAGTTTATAGTCATGATCCCAGGACTCGCACGTACCTGAGCTTCTACTTAAATGTAGAACGGTTTTAGGAACAAGTGATTGGTTGGATTGGCAAGCTCATTCCCTTCCACATCAACTAGCTTAAATGCTCCATTGTCATATGCTTTGGTAACCAAGTAAGGCCCTTCCCAGTTGGCTGAGAACTTGTCCGGGTGTTCTCAGACAGCCTTAAGTACAAGGTCGCCTTCTTTGATAGGGCGCTTATGACTGTCGTGTCAATGTCGTTGCCATTGTTGTTTTTGATACCATTTGATCTGATCGAGCGCACGTACACGTTCCTCCTCCACCAAGTCCAAATCAATGATGCGCAGGTTATCGTTTTGCCCGTCGTCGAGGAGTCTGGAAAGTGTGATCCTTAAGGATGGTACCTGTAATTCCAAAGGTAAAACAGCTTCTGAACCATAAATAAGACTATATGGTGTTTTACCTGTTGAAGTCCGATGTGTAGTACCGTATGCCCACAATGCGTATACCAATTTCTCATGCCACTTTCTCTTGCTTTGGGTAAGCATTCTCTTAAGTATTGCAATAATCGTTTTGTTCGTTGCCTCTGCTTGCCCATTACTCTGAGGATAGTAAGGGGATGAAAACGAGTGTTTGATCCCTAGGCTGTCGCAAAAGGTTTTAGTCTCGGCACTGCTAAATTGTGGCCCGTTGTCGATGATGATTGTCATGGGAATGCCAAAGCGGGTTACAATATTTTCAAGAATGAAATTGCACACGTGTTTAGATGTAGTTTTGCGAAGGGGAATGGCTTCTACCCACTTCGTGAAATATTTTGTTGCGGTTATGATGAAACTATGCCCCACAGAAGATGAGGGTGTTATTGGGCCAATAAGGTCCAACCCCCACTTTTGAAAGGGCCATGTGATTTACGTTGTATGCAACTCATTTGGTGGGACATGGATTAGATTACTATGTTTTTGGCAGGTACTACATGTCTTAGCTTTGGAGAGATAGTCATATTCCATGTGTGGCTAATAGTACCCTAAGCGTCTTATTTTTGTTGCCATGGCTTTTGGCGCTATGTGTCCTCCACATAGGCCGTCGTGTACTTGTTCGACAATGGTTTGGGCATCAGTACTACCAACGCATGTTAGCAATATGCCTTCGTAAGATCTACGACACAACGTGTCCCCTACCAGTGTATACTGCCTAGAATGTTTTCGTACTGCATCCTTTTGTGTATTTGTTAGATGTTGTGGTGTTTCACCACATAGAAGGTATTCTTTTATGTCGTCATACCATTCTATTGCGTGTATTGTACTAACAGATGCAACTGGCAACATATCAAGGGTATCGGTTATTGATTTGGCACAACTGATTATGGAGATCGGCAACGTGTGGAACACGTTAGGTGATATGTTTAATGCCAAGGTGGCTAGTGCATCTGCGATAGTATTGTCATTTCTAGAGATGTGTTGCACATCGATGTTTTGAAATCGTTTCATCAAGTGTTTTGCCAAGTCGCAATATGGTTGTAAGTGTTGGGCTTTACATGTATAGACGTCTGTGACCTGGTTTATGACCAGTTGCGAGTCTCCCTTGACTACAAGCCGTGTGATGTCTGAAGCCAATGCTGCCAACCTCTAAGGAGACCTTCGTACTCTGCTATATTGTTGGTATAGTGAAAGTTGAAATGATAGGCAAAGGGTCTGATCTCCCCAGAGGGATAGGTGATGACAGCGGTAGCACTTTCCCCTCAAAAGGTAGATGCTCCATCAAAGTTTAGAATGGCATCGTAGTCATTGGGCATTGTGTCTACTGTGCTTATATTCTCATCCGGGAATTCTAGCTCTATTATCTCTTGATCGTGCGTTGGTGACATGGCCATTTGACTTGCTATGGCTTAACCTTTAACTGATGATTGCGCTATGTAGTGCAGGTCAAATTCAGCTATCATGGCTTTCCAACGGGCTATTCAACTCGTTTCGTAAATGTTTCCCGTGATGGCCCTGAGCACATTATCCTTGCAAATTATATTAACTTGGTTACGAAAGAGGTAATGTTGCCATTTTCTCAAAGAAAAGACCAAGGCTAAACAGGACCGCTCCACGTCCTTGTACTTTTTCTCGTGGGCAACTAATGCATGACTTAAGTAATATATAGGGACTTCAGTTCCATCATCTTATTTTTTGCAAAGCATAGACACGATTGACGAATCCGAAATGGCGAGGTAGATGTAAAATGGTTTATCGTTTTGAGGTGGATAAACCGTGGGTAGTCGGGCAAGTGTCGTTTTAATATTATCAAACGCTTCCTAGCACTGTGGAGTCCATTCAAAATGGACGTTCTTACGCAACAAGTGATTCATAGGTTTTAGTTTGGCTGTTAGTTTTTCTATGAAGCGCCTGATAAACTGTAATCTACCTTGTAGACCTCGAAGTTCGATAAGGTTGCCTGGTGGTTTCAGGTTTATTATGGCCTTAACTTTATCGGGGTCTGCTCGTATCCCTACTTCTAAGGCTATAAATCCAAGCATTTTACCTGTCTTGACGCCAAAGACACATTTTTTTGGGTTGAGTCGCAATTCATATTTTAAGCAATGTTTTAATACTAGGTCAAGGTCTTGTATATGTTGTTCTGATGTTTTTGACTTAACCACAATGTCGTCCACGTAATCATTGAGCAAGTGTAATATGTAATCGCTAAAGATGAATGTCATCGTCCTTTGATACGTGGCTCCAGCATTCTTGAGACCAAAGGGCATCATTGTGTAACAAAAGGTTCCCCATGGTGTCATAAAGGTTGTCCGAAGCTGATGCTCCGGGTTGATGCATATCTGGTTGTATCCTGAGAAGCCATCCATAAAAGATAATAGGGCATGCCTAGTGGTCAAGTCGACAAGTTGATTGATGCTGGGTAGGGGAAAATCATCTTTTATGGTTGCGACGTTGAGATCCCAGAAGTCAATGCATAAGCGAATGCTTCCGTTCTTCTTTGGGACAATGACCATGTTGGATACCCACTCGGCGTAATCAACAACTCGAATGAAACCAGCTTGATAAATTTTGGTAATCTCATTGCGAACTGCCAATGCCACCTTAGGTTTAACTTTTCGTGCCTTTTGTTTTATGGGTCTCAATTTCAGATCAAGGATAATGTTATGCTGGACAATTTGAGGGTCTAACCAGGGCATGTCTGTGTAAGACCAAGCGAACGCTTTCATATTTTCCCTAAGCACATCCTTAATGTTTTTGGGTAGTTGCAGTTTTAGTAATGTGCTTAATTTTAGTATTTTAATTTCCCCATCGGGCATGGTGATGGGAGTTTCGGCCAACGGGTCTTCAGTGATATTTTTGGCTTCTACGTCAAGGGGTTTTGTCATGCCTTTGTAGTTGTCTATTGTTTGCTGTGTTGAGGCTATGATTGTGTCGCCCGTTGATGAGCTCAAATGGATGAGGTTTATGTTAAGATCTCTTGCAATTTTTCCATATGGTCCATCAATGGTTAACAGTGCGGTTAAATGCTGGCAATCCATTGAGCTTGCTCCTGCCAATAAACAGGGAGCTGAATGTGCTTATGGGTATCATTCTACGCTCTTTGGTAATTTTAAATTATGTGTACATGCAGGATGGTGGATTATCATCACACCGGGATGCATGGCAGTTTAAGGCCATACCAAGCCGTAGGTGGTAGTTTAACGCCTTACCGGGCCAAATGTAATATGCAGGTGGCAGTTTAAGGCCTTACCGGGCCGTAATAGGTTCGTATGTGGCAGTTTAAGGCCATACCGGGCCATAACAGTAGTTTAAGGCTGTACCGGGCCGTAACGGCAGTTTACGCTGTAATGTTTGGCGTAAACGCGTGAAATGGGGTTCACAGGGGGAACTGGGATGTAGTAATTTTGTTTATATTTTAAATATATATTTTTTTATTATTATTTTGAGCAAATTTCAACAAAAAATAAATAAAAAGGTAAAAAGAAGGCAAAAAGAGCAAACTGGGAGGCGGCGGCGTAAGCGGCGGCGGCAGCAAAGGTGGAGTGCTATATAAAGAAGGGGGGGCATCATTTGTTGTTACTTTTCATTGTGAGCGTAAGCGGCTGAGCGTAAACTTTACAGCGTAAGCTTCCCAGCGTAAGCGTAAACTATCAAACCCTAGTGTAAGCGTAAACCTGATCGTAAGCGTATAACCCAAACTCTGAGCGTAGACGCCAAAGACCAAACCTTAGCATAGGCGCAGAGCGTAGATGTTCCAGCGTTGGTGTAAAGAGTTCCAACCTTTATCCTAAACTATTAATCTCAGCGTAGAAGATGCTAAGATGGGCAAAGGCAAGGAAGTGGAAGGCCAGGGGAGGAAGGGTCCTGACTTGACCTTTGCAGAGGAGACCGAAGCCATGCTGCAGTGCCTGCCCAGGCTGAGGATTCCGTCATGGCCTGGATCATCACACAGGTAGGCTCTGATCCTATCTCCGTTAGTTACTTTTTCTTGTGCGTGCTTCGTAGCGTAGACGGTCTTGTAGAGGGTTTCGGAGTATACGCCGAGCGTAAATTTTAGCATAGAGACTTCGGCATATACGCCGAGCGTAAATTCACAGCGTAAAGTCGGGTTAGCGTAGACTGTCATAGCGTAATCTGTTTTATCAGCACACAGCGTAAACACTTTTTCTTGCTCGAGGCATAGACGATTGTATCAGCGTAAACTACGGTGTAATCAGTTTTCTATGCACGCAGTTTTCTATTTTATCAGCGTAAGTTTTTGTTTCATCAGCGTAGCGTAAGTTTTTGTTTCATCAGCGTAGACGATCTACGCTGTGATGGCATATACGCTGAGGATTCCTTCAGCGTATACACTAAGCATACATAGTTTTTTTTTTAAGTATGATACAGCGTAGACTTGTTTTTCATGTTTCCGGCGTAAACTGTTTGTTCAGTGTCTAGCGTAGACAGTTCGGTTGGAGCGTAAACAGTTCGTTGTCAGCGTATACGTCGGGTTAGGCAGCGTATATGCTGAGCATAAAGAGTTGATTCTTTTCAAGTGTGGTATGGTGTAGACTTATTTTTTATGTTTTCGGCGTAAACTGTTTGTTCAACATCTAGCATAGACCATTTACGTTGGAAGCTCCTATGGCGTATACGCTGAGGGTTCCTTCAGCGTATACGCTGAGCATGCATAGTTCGGTCAGCAAAGTAAACAATTCATTGTCAGCGTATACACCAGGCTGGGCAGCGTATACGCTGAGCGTAAATAGTTAGCAAAAATTTTTCTAAGTGTTGGTCTATGATGCGAACTTTTGCTTTTCGGGTCATTTTGATGCATGGCTGATTTATTGTGGCATCCTGATTTCTTACAAGGATAGTAAGCCTTTTCTCCTCGTTGTTGAGCTCGTTGGGGTGCTAACATGGTTTGGCCCCATTGAGCCTAATGAGCCTACCCTGGATCTAATTGTGGACAACAATGGGGTCTCGTTCAGAGAAGGTGCGTGTGAATTCCTGGCCTTCATGCTAGACAACTTTGAAGTGGCGATCTGGTTGTAGCTAAGTGAACTGGTGGCGTAAAGTGTGCTTGAGGCAATGCTGCCGGGAGCTGCGGAGGGTGTCATGGTCTTCATAGAAGACATTGATGAGTAGTCGTTTGTTAACGAGGATGGTTCTACCCGCAGGCCCAGGTCTACACGCCCGTTAGCGCGCGTGTGGGCACAGTTGCCACAAGCGTTGGACTACCTCAACAACACTCTATTCATAGCTGCACGTGTACACACGCTATTTCAAAATCCCCCTGGCACCGTGTACCGGGTGGATAGGTAGGACCATTTAAGTTTATTGTTTCTCTTCGTCGTTTGGTAGTTGCTTCTGTTTGACATCCATTTGTTTGTAGACCTAAGGTTAACCCAGATGGGACGTGCGTTGAGGAGAAAGGACTTGCCCTTGCTCGCACTACTCTAGAGGCTTTTATGGTGGGTCCCACCCTTCGTGGAACCGTGTTGGGTCAAACGAAGGGTGCTATCGTTCATTTTCATAGACAGTTCTCTAGAGCGTTCATGATGTGCAAAGCTCATGGGTGGCTGCATGAAGACTGGTCAGACAATGGACCGGTCTTCCCTCATGACTCTGGCAGCACATCCAAGTCCACAACCAATGGTAAATGACAACATTTCCTAGATGTGTTAACGTGTTTTAACTGTCGAGAGTTATACTGATACGACAATCTCAAATTGCACTTCTAGTTGATGTACCTCCTAGCGGGGACCCTGTCACAACTGGGCGAACTGAGACAACCCTATCAATGAAGTTTGGGGAGGTGACCAAGGCTCAAAAATGGTTGCGTAACCATGCCCTGCCATCTATTGTTTGCTGCTTCGACAATGCCGGCCTTATGGAGCTCTTCACGACCCTGAGTCCTGATGTATCTATAGCAGAAATGATCGGGATCGTGGATCTGTCTCTTACTACAGCACCCAGATTAAGGGTGTTAAGGTAGTTTTCCATCTGTCTCCTGAATTCTTTTCAAACTTATTTGGGGTACTGGCAGATGGCATAAGTGTAGTTTTAGACAGGGCTCATAAAGAGCTCCAAACGGTACGTGAATTGGAGGATTGGCTAGGCGTGGCCAAGGGTGCCAAGGGATTCCCGATGCAGGGGAAAGCAAAGGTTGAGGAGGTAAATGAACTGTATCCCCTGTTTAGGGCACGGGTATTCCCAAAAACCATTTCCTAGGTACAGAGTCTTGGGGTTGAGGCTGTATGCGTCATGCGAACTATCCTAGAAACTAGAATGCGCTATAACTGGGCTGAATTTTTGTTGTTAGGCATGCACAAGGAGATAGTGTGATTGCGTTCGAATGTTGAGGTGTAATCCCACTTCACCTTTGCCTTCTTTGCCGGTTACCTTCGTCACTTCGCCTAGTTTTTGATAGTCTACGCAAACAACAAGTTTGTTCTATGGGATCGGGGTCAACTATCGCATCCATGGATCAATCACTTATTTGAAACAGCCAAGTCCCAAGATGCTCTTGAGGTCATTGATTAATCCGTATCTATTACGACAGGGGAATTGTTGGGTACCTCAATTCATATTCACGATAGTTTGGGATTAGAGCCAGATGATGTGCCTCTCACTGCAAGAAGGGTTGAGCGGGTTATCAAAGAAACTGTTGGGCAAGCCAAATCGAAGCTGAAAAGACACGAACACCCAACCAAGGAAGTCTCGAATGTGAGCGAGCCACGGGTGAAGCGTATATGATTCAAGATGCCTGGTAAGTAGACTTAGCCTGCTTATTTTTTTATTCTTTTCATTTCGCTCATAATTTCTTCTTCAATCGCTTACATGTCATTGATGCCTTTGGCTTGATTTGAGAAGTGAGGAAGCAGGCGTTAGAAACTATTACTGAGGAGGAGGAGACCAACACGGAGCAGAATAATGAAGAGGAAAATGTGGAGAAGGATCAGGGAGGAGGAAAAGAGGAGTTAAAGGAAAACACCACAGAAACTGAGTTGTTGGATGATCAGGGTGGTGTCGACCAAATGTTCAGCAGCTTTCTTAAGGGAAAGCTGGACTTAGGGGATCCCCCAAAAGGTGACAAGGAGCACGGTATGTTTTCTTTTTATTTTATTTTATATTTCTTCGTTAGTTGTCATTTCTATAGTCCTTTATTTTCATGTTTTCATTTCTTCCAAACGAAGGCAGCGAAACCAAGATGGTGCGCTTAGACGTACCCATGAAGACGGTTCCCCCTGAGAGGACCGCGGAGGTTAGTTCATCCCACACCCGTGAGCCATTTACTTGGACGGAAATTCCAAGTAAGATGGATTTTGTGGCTAGCATCGCAGAAGAAGTTGTCGAATGAATTCAGGAGGTCCACCCCGAAATAGGTATAACGTTCTTAAATCGTTTGCCATTTTAGAGTGTCACACCATGTTTCTGTTGTCTTAACGTTTGATCTTTTCATATGCATAGGTGCCAAGTTGAGGTGGGATCCCTCTGAGAGCATCAACATAGAGATTTTACCCACACTATCCCCAGAAGTGGAGTAGGTGCCAAGACCTGTTTATGATGAGGTGGCGGAAGGCCTAGTACACAACGCCAAGTCTCTATGGACTTGTAGGCATTCTGTCGAACAGTTGTGGATGCAGATCTAAGCAAAATAAAAGGAAGTCTCCGAGTTGTCAGTTGAACGTGACGATCTTAAGGCTCGATACGAGTTTGCCGCTGCCAAACTAAGTGGTGATCGCTCTTGGCGAACGTCCGAGGTTACGTATACAAGATATTGGAATCTACTAAATCATCATGCATCACTTACTCAGAGAATGGCAGAGCGTAAAGCCCAAATTGATCTCCTGAACCTCAAATTTCAAGATTGGAAAGCCTTCGCTTCCAAGGTTTGCAAGTGGGGTCAGGATGAGAAGAATCACAAACATCACTATAAGAATTCGTTAAAAGAAGTGTCCATTGAAAAGCGACAACTAGAAATGTTTGTGGAGGGTTTGGGTTTGCACTCTACCTTTGATACTTTTTCCCAAAACACAACTGTCGAGATGGAGTCACCTACCAGGGTGATTACAACTGCTTCTGGGGAAGTGTCTGTGGATGAATTTCCTCTGAAACATCCTACCTAGTCGGTTGTTGATAAGGGAAAGGCCTTGGCAGACGTTGACCTAGGCCTTGATGAGACAGATTAGACTAGTGTCTCGAAAGAGGAAATCCTTCGTCGACTGGAATTTGGCTTAGGGGGCTCTCCTATGGTAAGTGTTTTGTCATTATGAAATTGATTTGCTAAATAATGTTTGAGATTTTGATGCTCTCTTGTTCTTATATTGGTTGTCTCATTTTGTATTTTCAGGATGAAGGTGGTGACGATGTCCAAGAAGGTGGCCCCAATGGAGCGGGAGCCCCTGACGCCGGTGGATCTAAAGGGGACGATCCTCCCATCCCAGATGCTTAGTTTTTAGTTTTGTTTTTAGTTTTTCCTTTCGAACTATGCTGACTCAAATTGATACGGGAATTGTAAATTGAAAATTTTGAGATGGACAGAAACAGTTGACACTTATAATTGTACAGCATTGCATGTAAAAACAATTTTTTTCTTGATTTTGAGTTTGATTGCACACATGACATGGCAATGTAAAATATATTGGTTTATTATTATTATTTTTTGTTTTAAGTGTAATGTGTGGATGTAATTATAAATCGTAATGATAAACGAAAGAGGAAAACAAAGTGCAAGTGCGTGATCTAGTTTAAGGCCATTTCGGGCCCCAGTTGTAAACAACTAACATTTCGGATAACGTGGGTGGGTTTCTCGATTGACTGACCATTTCTGATCGTGGCTAGTTTTATGTCATTGTGGACATGATAGTTTAACGTCTTTTCGGACGAGTTGTAGTTTAACGTCGTTTCGGACATGTTGAGATAGTATTATTTTAGGGATTTTTTGATTTTTTTCTTTTTAATGTTAGGCAATGCATCAATGGGTATGATTCTGTATTCAGTGTCCCCTTCGCTGATCACATTGAATGGTAATTCGGCCCAAGGTATGTCTGACAGAGTGGTTCCTGTGTTAGTGTTTTCTTGTGTTTCAGTGTTTGCTGTGAGTTCTATGTTAGTCTCTAATTGAGAGGGTGTATGTACAATGTCAGGTGCAGGTGTTTCTGTTTTAGGTGGTTCACGTTCTATGTTTAAAGGATTGACACCTACCGGTTGTTGTTCATTTGTGTCGTTTCAACCAGGCTCTTCAAGCTCAACCTCTGAGCCTTGGTCCGTGTCTATGTGTGATGAAATCATAGGTATAGCTGCTTCCCCATGTATGATGATTTCACCGCCTTCATAAGGTAGGTGAATTTCTGGATGTATAGGGGATGAGACCACTTTCAATTGGGCCAACCAAGGTCTTCCTAATATTAGGTTGAGTCCTGACATTTCATCAACCACTACGAAGTTGACAGACGTGGGAAACTGGTCCCCTGCTATGAAGTCTAAGGTCACTATGCCTTTGACCATCACGCGTGACTTGCTGAATGATTTTAAACATGTAGTTGCAGTTGGTTTGATTAACTCTGTTAGCCCTAGTTTTTCAACGATGGGGTATGGTACCACGTTCGTAGTAGCTCCATCGTCTACGTGGACCCTATGTATCTTAAACTGATTTATGAGTATCGTTATGAACAAGGGGGCTGTTGTTACCTCCCCTGTTTTCTTATCCACTTTAATGTTATCGTTGTGGAAGCTTAGTGGTTTGGAAGTTGACCCTTGGGGCGAGTACATTACTGCATGAATGGAAGGTTCATTTGGGGGCACGTCCTCACTTACTAGGATGGATGTTAGCATGCGTACCAAAGCTTCACGATGTGTTTGGGATGTAAGAACCAAGTCATACAAGCTTAGTGAAGTGTTCTTCTGCTTGAGTGCTTATGTGACTTGTGTTAAAGCTGTTGTCAAGTCTCTACTGTTGGGGGCGTTTGCATCAATGGTGACTGGGTCCATTGGCCCCAACAGTTTTATTTCATGCTTTGTTGGCCCATCGTTTTTGCTCAGAGCCATTGTTTTAGACGTATCAATTTTTTTGATGGTTCATCTTCGTTACCTGCATTTGGTTGACTGTTGGGTGGCGTCATGGGTACGGCGTTACGTGGAGTGGGTTTAGGTGGCCCTACAGCTAACCGTTGATGCTCCTTCTCCAAGGGTTCACGCGTAAGCCTATCTGCTAGGCATTCTCATGTGTGGCATGGAGGTGGAGTTGGTCTTAGAGCCTCGGGTTGCCTTGGGAGTCTCACCACATATGAAGCCGTGTGTGGTTGCGGTTGGATAGTCAGATATGGTTGAGCAAAAGACTGGCTAGGCACCCTAATGATGTAGGGGCTAGGTCTGCCTTGCGTTTGTGAGGTGGAGGCTTGGTAATCATTAGGACTTTCAGATGTCCTAACAACATAGGGGGTTGGTTTTGGCAGAGGTTGGGCCTCCGCTATTGCGACTGCGGGTGGTACTCAGACTACAAAAGAGGCAAGCCGAGTAGGAGGGGTTGATAAATTTGAGGGAGTGATGGTGGGAGGTGCACGCACCACGTATGGTTTTTCACGTGTCAGGGTATTTGATGTTGCTATGGCCAAGGGTACCCGGATAACATATGGTTGCTATGGGGCGCACGGTGGTTGAGGCAAGGATGTGGATGGAGTGGGAGGAACTTGGGCTGCAAACGGCTTGTTAGGTGTTTGTTTCTCGTGTTCAAAGTAGACGATGTTAATGTTAGATGTCTCAGGTTCATCATCAAAGCAGATTGTATTGATAACGTACGGCGCCTCTTTGGTGTTCAGAGGGTCTTTATACACCCCCATAGCCTGGTTCTATGGTTGGACTGGGTTGGCCTCATCAAAGGTGGTTTGGCCTTCGTCGATCATTCGTTGTATGTCTTTCTTCAGGGTGAAACAGTAATCCATGCCATGCCCGTTACGTTGGTGATAATCGCAGAAGCGATCCATTCTAAAACCTTTGGGCACTGGAGGCTCATCCAGCATTGCTAGGCTTGGGTTCTGAACGAGTTGACAGAACCGATCGTGTCTCTGGATGGCCGCAGGGGATAACTGTTTGTGTTTCATTAACCCATCCTTCAGGAGTTGATCGAATAGCTGGGATGGCTTCATAGGCAATGACGTATATTGAGAAGGTTCTTTCTTCTCAAAATTTCTCGTACGATTGTGTGTTGGGTTCTGCGATGATGATGATTCTGGCACAGTTGCGGGAGTAGGTCTAGTATAGTTAGTAGGGGCTACTAGCGGCTTGTTTTGTTGTTGCGTTTCCACTATTGCCGCTATGGTTGCTTTAGCCTTTTCTTTGTCCTTTTTACTATGTTGATTTTTAAAGGCTAGGTATGCAGGGTGGTGGCTATTTTGAGCCGCCTCCTCTATATTTTTAATTTGTAAAAAAGCTTGGTTAAGGTTACGTGCATTAAGATAGTATAATTTGGATTTGAAGAAGTCATTAACAACCCCCTTTAGAATTGTGAGCAGATATGTCTGGGGGATTGGCTTGTGTAGCTCATTGAGAGAGACACTCCACCTCTGAATGAATTTTTGTATAGGTTCAAGCGGTGCTTGTTTAACCTGTATAAGGCTGTCCAATGTCTCCTCAAGTTTCAAGTTATATTTGAACTTGGTTATGAACTGATGTAACAACTCTTCCAAGGAAAATACAGAATTCCTCGGCAGGGCCCGATACCAATCGAGTGCTCTTCCGGCAAGGGACATAGGGAACACTCGCAAAATGGCATGGGGCCATGCCTGGAGTAATGCGCATTCTAATCTAAATGTTATTAAGTGAGCATTGGGGTCCATCTCCTCGTTATATTTAGTTAGTGTTGGCAACGATATGCCGTTGGGTAGGGTTAGAGGCAGGATGGAAGGGCTGATGGGATCATCGTGGTAGAAGTCCACTACCTTCAGCTCTCCCCCAGCAGCCGTTTTGAGGCGCTTGATCTCTTCAGTTAGTTCTTGCAATAACTTTTTGGCATCTACCCAGTCTTGGGCACTAGGTGAGATGGCAGCTTGAGGTTGTGGTATATTGTATAGGTTGGACTATTGGATGGTAGGTTGAAAGGCTGAAAGCTATGCAGTCGGCGGTTGTGCTTGTGAGATGTTCATAGCGTGTGGCACTAGGGATGGCACATTGTAAACGAGGGGTTGTTGTTGCGGCGGTTGCGGCTGTACTTGGGGAATGCTGGCTGGTGGAATCGTGTGAGGTGGTATGTTATAGCGAAGGGGTTGATGTGGTTGAGCACCCATCACTACCCACTACGCAGTCACGCTTTGTGCAGGAACCCCCTGTTGGGTTACAACGGTGGAATGGGCCCCGTGCGTTTGGATGTGGGGGATATAGTGGGCGGACATGGATGTTGGTATCACATGTGGCATCCCTATCACTCAAGGTGAGAAGGTTGCTCCCATGTTATTGTGTGGGGGTGGTGCTTACGAGGATGGGCTGGCAGCTGCAGCAGGGATGATAGCGAGAGGGAGTGTGTTGATTTGTGGGTCGCTCGGAGGGGAAACATGGACCAGCTCTGATGTTTCTGGCGGAGGTGCCTGTGCTTGGGTGAACCTGAGGGGTTGGAGGGGCATGACTTCCCCTGTGCCTAGATGAAAAATGAGGTTTATGTGTGTTTGTGGGCTAAGGGTGTGATAGGAGTCTTCGTGTTCGGATTGGGTAGCAAACTCGGCCTCCTCTTCCGGTTGGAGATCTACTGCAGGCTGATCCAACGACTGGCTCCTTTGTAGGAGGAGTTGTGTGATGAGCTCTAAGTACTACTCTGGAATGGGGATTATATCGTATGGGGAAGGGATGAACTCATGTCCCCCCCTGTAGAAGAGTTCATATTGCCTCTTTACCTCTATTTCGGCTCGATCTATGGCCAGACCAGCTTGCTTCCTCACACATATGAAGTTGTACTAGTCTTGGGTTATAATGTTAGAGGTTGGGTTTCTCCCTTGCAACCTTAGGGACCGACGGGGCCCCGCTGTGGATTGTACTGTCGGCTGTGGAATGACAGGCTGTTGGGCAGCCATGGTGGCTACCATGTCGGTGACTTGAGCAGTTCTAGCGGTGGTGTTTGCAGGGTTCATGATGACCTGTTGAGGGTATGACATGGTATAGGGATGTGAAATTAGTGTAGTGAGTGCAGCGTACAGCGTATACGCTTCAACGACCGGCGTATAACGACAACGTATACAGTGTGTACAGCGTATATATATGCAGTGTATAGAGTCAGCGTAGACAAGTTTACGGCGTAAGTAGTACAGCGTATACACCAAACAGCGTATACAGTGTCAGGGTGCAGCGTAAACAGGTTTTACAGGATATAGAGTGTGGTATATATGAACAGTAGCATAAACTAGTTCGCGACGTAAAGAGAGTAGCGTAAACAAAATCTCAGAGAAAGTCAGTGTGTGGCGTAGAGAAAATCTACGGCGTAAAAAGCGTAGCGTAAATGGACAGCAGCGTAGACAAGTGTACAGCGTAAAAATGTGCAGCGTAAACTTTAATAGTTGTGTATGGCGTAGGAAAAATTTTCAGCGTAAAGTGTGTAGCGTATACTCAGCAGCGTAGAAGCTGGGGATCTTACAGAGTCCTCGTGTGGCAAACAGCGTAGACGCTGGGAGACTTATGGATGGAAGCGTTTGAACTAAATAGTGTAGACGCTAAGTAGCGTAGATGCTGGATAGTTTGCAGACTGGGTTTTAAACCGAGAACTGTAAATGCTGGGAGGATTTTGGAAGGAATCGGCATATGGTTGACGGTGTATACGCTCAACAGCGTAAATGCTAGGAAGCTTGCAGGTAAGGTTTTAGGAAGGGCCCTTCTTCTAGCGCCAATTTCTGTACCGTTCGAAATCGTCAGTCTCTGGCTGGAAGGAAACAGAGACTATGGGATCGTAGAATGCGCACAGAAGACCCTACCTTCGCCTAAGGGTGAGCTGGAATGAACGAAGGTAGAGTACGTTGGGTGGTCCACACGCGGATCAGACAAGGATTTCCCCGAACGTACATCGAAGTGCTATACGCTGGGTTATACATAAACGATGTAATGGGCATAAATCAGAGTGTAACGTAAACGAGTGAAAACAGAATACATGCAACAATTAATGCGAACTGTAAACGATTTTGGGAGGAAAATGTAACAATGACATTACAAAATGAAAATACAATGCACCGGTCTAATGCAGTTGTGATTGGAACACAAGGCGGACGAAAAGCCCCGGGGGATGCAAGGATGATTGTGGCTGGTTCACATGATAGGCACAGCGTAGAGACTGTATGCTCAGTGTACAAGGTTGTCCAGTGTAAAAGTTTTTGTGCTCTGGTTCGCAGCGTCTCTGCTCTCTGGTGTGCCCTGGAAATTTTGCCAACCCACCTGATTCTCGTGAAAAATTGGGGTTTTTATACAGGTTTTGAAGGCAAACTTGGGTTGGGCGACACATGCCGCGTTGACCGGGTGCAAAAGCGTAAAATTTACAAGTGTATAATATGTTACATTTAGCGGGTGTATACGTTGGGCGTATACGTTGTGTTTAACAAGCTTAGATTGTGGGCGTATACGCGTATACACTGGATGTGCTGGGCGTATTCGAATTTAGGCGTAGATGTCGTGGACGCTGGCGTATACTCTGATGGACGCTGGGCGTATGCGCTGGGGCATATACGCTGATGGACGCTGGGCGTATACGCTGATGGTTGTTGCCTTGTACCAAGTCTTGTTCTGCAGTGCTACTTCCATGCTGTCTTCAGGAATTGCATGCTCAGTGTATACATCGGCTGTACCTACTGGGCGTACATGTGAGGCATGTACGCTGGGCATGTACACTAGACGTCTATGCTGTGAACTTGAGTGTATACGCTGAGACTGCCTACTTGGGTGTATACGCTAGGCATATACGCTGACACTACATACTTGGTGAAAATTAAGTATTTTAATCTCCGAAGTTGCCATGTGTGACACCAGATGTAGCTGTGGTTGTCTGTGGGTCCCAGGGACCTGCTTGGTGTTGGACAAGTACTAAGCCCAAAATTTTGTGGTGTTTCACTTCTCCATCGTACTTCATGAAGTGCAGGAGGGGCATCTCGGGTGGGAATATCAAAGTCGGGATTGCAGGGTTGATGGGGTCATCTTGGTAGAAATCTATGACTTGTACCGTATCAGACCCGACCGCTTTGAGGTGTTTTAGTTCCTCGATTAGGGTCTAGATGAGCTGAAATGCTTGGTCCAGACCTGGCGACATTGTAAGCAGCTAAGGGACTGCAGAGGCAACTCCCACATGTGGCATGGTAGCAGTGGCGATTTGGCCCATCGGCTGTGATGTTGGGGCTACCCCTGCTAAAGGTGTTGTTTGTGTTATCCACCATTTGGTGGGTGTTATTATCAGAGTAGTAATGGTGGGTTGAGCTGCTGGGTAGGCCACTTGGGTCCCCAATGGGATAGCCCACGGCCCTGGACTAGGATGTACCGTCTGCACGATTGCGTAGACCTAAGGGCGAATGTAGTGAGACATCTACGACAGCTGCAGAATAAACGAAGAAGTGAGCGGAGTCCACCATGTGGATGGACCTAGACCCGTCATAGAGGGTGGAACAGATGCAAATGTAGGGATTGGTATAGGAGTTGTATGCGGTTGTAAAGTAGGTACTACATAGACATGTGGTAGGGTAGTCGTGATAGGTGTGTTGCGTATTGTGGTAGCATGCTGATGGATAGTTTGTGACGACATAGTTGTTGCGAGTGCAACCGATGGATAGGGGTGATGAGATGCTAGGGACATAGCATGGCTACCCATTGCAATTGTAGCTATAGGATGCTGAAGCGTAGGAGTGATGACAAAGGGGATGGCGATAGGCAGCGGGTTGGCCCAGAAGGACTGGGTAGACAGGACAAGGATGGGGTTGGCTGGGCCTCCCTCATCAGATTCGGAATCAAGCCCTTCTTGCCCATCTTGGAAGGTGTCGTCCTGGTTGGACACTGTGTCTTGTTGCTCCCTAAGCCTTGTCAACTAGACTAGTTGATCTAGCAGCCTTTGGTAAGCTTGTGTCAAAGGCAGAGGAATGCCTTGGTTAAGAACGAATTCCTCCCCGTTGTAGTAAGCGAACTCGAAGCTACATTTTTCTTTGAGTTCGTGTAAATCTAGGGGTAGGCTAGCCTGTACCTTAGCACAAAGGAAACTGTAATGCTCATGTTGTTGGGCCAGCCCCTCAGGTCCTCGATTTTGGATTCTGAGAGATCGACGTGCTTCTGGTATTGGGTTCAGCCATTGTTCGGCACCAGTGGTGCCTTGGATAGCGAAGGGCATCTCCGTGTCGAAGGGACCAACGGCAGTGATGGCTAGAACCATCTTCAAGCAAGTGATTATGTGAAAAAATGCTAGAAAATTTAGAAGAACTGAAGGATTTAAAAAAATCACAACAGGTGGCTTTACGTCTTACAGGATCCCGGAGGAACCGTCGAGGTGACCGACCTGCACCACACAAGGTGTAAATAACCCCAAAAGGATGTCACATTTTTGCTTGTGTTGGCTAGGGCACAGGACACATGTAAGACTACTGTAATCAGGAGGGGCAAATTAAATCACCGTCGAAAGGCTTATTGTCTCATACGATTCTGGAGGAACCGTCGAGGTGACTGATCTACACCGCACGAAGCACAAAGAACCACAAAGGATGTCAAGTCTACGCTAATGTAAGTCGGGGTGTGGAAGGCATACGAGACTATCGTAAAACGAGCAAATTAACTAGCAACTAGGTAAGTTTTGTGTCTCGTGGGATCCCGGAGGGACCATCGAGGCGACCGTCTGTACCACACGGAATGGGATATAGAACGTAGGCAAGACAACTGTAGGATGGGCAAGCTACATAGCAATCATGTAGGCTTTATGTCTCGCAGGGTCCCGGAGGGACCGTCCAAGTGATCGATCTGCACCACAACAGATAGGGTGCAACACGCATGCAAGACGACTGTAGAATGAGCTAGTTAACCAACGGTCGAAAGCCTTGTGTTCTGTAGGGCTCCAGGGGAACCGTCAGGCTGATCGATCTGCACCGCACTGAGCGCAAACAACCACAAGAGGGTGTCGCTTCTACGCTTATGTATATCATGGTGCAGAAGGCTCACAGAACCACCATGACATGTGGAAAAGGCACCAAAGGGCCTCCTTCTAGCACCAGAAAACTGTAACGACTGAAAATGTCGACGGCTGGAAGAACGCTGGGGTTGGCAAGCACAACAATTCCAACCCCGTGCTCGCAGGAGGGCGGTGCTAGGTGTGTGCAAACACGGGGTGCCCTAAATGGTCTGGTCAATCAGACAGGGACTTACATTAGTGTCAATATAGCCTTTTGTGATATTAATTATACGAATAGCGGGATAGTGCTTACGGGTGGATGCGGCAAGGGGAATAGAAGCAGGAACTGTAAAAGTGCTACAATAATGTGAAATGATGCATAAAATAGAGATGTGATGATAATATGAAGTGATGCCGAAGATAAACACGGCAGTGATACAAGGTGGTGCTTGAAGGTAAATAAGGTAGAAAATAATACGAGAAAGCTAAACAGTAAATGAGAGGCAAAATGGAATACAGTTAGAAACATGCACAAAACACTACCGTGTTTATCTTCGGGATCCTATGGGATTAAGTTATTTTGTAGTCCCAAAACACTACAAAGTAGAGCTCAATTTTGTATAGGTTGTGGGATCCTCTAAGTCACATTTTAAGCTTATTAGGATCTTGTAGGGTTGAGATATTTCACAATGATAAAATTCCCCATAGTGAAGCTCAAATCTTATAAAGGTTGTGGTGTCCTATATGTTGACCTTTTGGTATGTCAAAGCATTAAGAAAAATAGACCATAATGATGTTTGTGTGGTTGTTGTGTTTGTAGGAGTTGGATTAAGATAAGAAGGCATGTGAAAGTTCAATAACATGGACAAGGAACAAAGAATTCAAAGCCTATAAGGAAGGCCTAGCATCGAAGAATTATTTTTAGAGAAGACGTCTTGTAGAAACAACAGATGTCTACCATCAAGTGAAGACATCTTCAAGGAAAAGAAGATGTCTTCGAAAAATTGAAGGTAGCATAGGAGAATCCATCTTTGGAAAATAGAAAACCTCTTTCTAGAGAGCAAGACATCTTTTATGAGAAAAAGATGTCTTTGTAGAATGAAGGTTTTATCTAGAAAGACATCTCAATCTTGAAGAAGATGTCTTTCTAGAATGAAGGTCCATTACAGAAAGACATCTTAGTCTTGGAGAAGACATCCCCAATGATTATTAATTAGCTATTGCATGAATTACAAGGTGATTTTGAAAACATATTGACTATAAGAAGACTTCATTCTCATGGGGAAATGTCCAAGCATGGTCTACTTTCATTGTATTCATCAAGCAATCATTGTAATCATTATTGTTTCTCTTTGTACAACCTTTTATCTATTGTAATTGGTCAAAGTGAGCTATACCTAAAAGTGCAAGGATCAACAAAATTAGTTGCATTCTTTCATTATGATTTTTTTTCTCTATTGTTCCCCTATGGGGTTGATGTACTTTTTGTGGGAAGTCATCTTGCTTGAGCTTGTTGGGATCCTACAGGATTAAGTGTTGTTGTCGCACCACAACATTTTGAAGCAAAGCTTAAGTTGTAAGAGTTATGGGATCTTGAAAACTACATTTTAAGATTATTAGAACCTTGTGGATTAAGTGGATTCATAGTGTTGATTCACTTTGTTTTAGAGCTTAGAGCTTGTATAGGGTGTGGTACCCTTCAAATCACATGTGAGAGTAAAAAAGTCTATAGGTGTGCTTGTGAACTATACCATATGAGAGTGGACTACCCAAATTGGGGAACCACACTACTTTTTGTATGTGCTTTACTTCAAAGAATTTTTTACCTGGAGAACTTATTCATCCTGCAAACACCCCCCCNCCCCCGCCCCCTTTTATAAGTTCAACAATCCTCAAGTGGTATCGAAGCTTGGTAATCTTCTTCATCATCAACTTCAAAGAGTGAACAATGGAGGGGGCATCTTATACAAAGCAACCCATGCTCAACAAACTTGACTCCACCTATTGGAAATCTAGAATGCAAGGATTCTTTGAATCCATAGAGTTTGAAGTTTGGAAATCAATCCTTGAAGGCTACACACCGCCTGTCGATAGCTCCACCAAGATCATCAAACCCTGTAACAAATGGACACAAGAGGGGAAAGATAAGTTCATGTTTGATTCAAAAGTAAAGAATTATTTATATTACGATTTGAATAAATTTTAATTTAATAGAATATTAATATGAAAAAAAACTAAAGAAATTTGGCAAACTTTAGAAGTTACTTATAAAGGAACCTCTATTGTTAAGTAATCAAAATTGGTAGTTTTGCAAAGTGAATATGATAAGCTTAAAATGAGAAAAGGTGAGAAAATAAAAGATTACGTTTTTAGAGAAAATGATATTGTTGTAGCTATTAGAGGTACTTGTAAAGATGCCATCATCAACATGATCAAAACTCTTTAATTTGAGTTCAGACCAAAGATCTTAAGTATGGAGGAAATCAGAGATTTCTCAACTCTAAAATTTGAACTTCAAAGTGTTATCATTGCTTTATGAAATTCATCTCATAAGTTAAGGAGCCATCCAAGAAAGACCTATTACTCTAAATATTGCCTCTAAGGAGAAGGAGCTCAATGAGCATGATGACGAAACCAAAGATAAGATCACCTTTCTCTCAAGGAAGCTACAATGATTACTAATAAGAAGAAACAAGGGGGCATTTCAACAAAGATCCAATATGTTCAAAGGTAAAGAGGTAAAAAAATTTTGAATTCTAACTTAGATTTCTCTTCTATAGAATGTTGGGTTTGTGGAGGAAGAGGCCATATGGCCTCCAAATGTCCTACTAATAGCAAGGTTCATCCAAAGATTAGATCTAATGATGAGAAATCAAAAAAGACCAACTTTTATATAAGTTGGAATGATGGTGAGCAAACTGAAGAAGAAGTAGGTAACTCTACCAAAGATTCTCATCTCATATCCATGGAACTTACAGATGAAAATTCTTCGCATATGGTTGAACAAGGTGGTCAGGGTAATGAAAGGTATAGTGAACTTAGAGAAGAGTTTCTTATTCTACATTATTTCCTTAGGAAAGCAAAGAAATTTTTAATTTCTAAGATAGATACTATTCATAGTGAAATTAAAGGAGAAATATCAGACATAAAAGTTGAGATTCAACAACTAACTACTTTAGATAAGGATTGTAAAAAGGTTCAAGAAGAAAAGACTCCTGAAAAATAACCAAAGAGTATGGGAAGGTCACATAAGAGGATACAAGTTCAAGATCATGCATAGCTAGGTATGATAATTCCATTCATGAGGAGAATAATTTATTTGGTTGTAAAAATTATGGTAGTAAGTAGAACTTTAACTATGATCAAAAAAAGTTTGATGCTTGGTCTTGTCAAAAAGGATTTGGTAAGGAAATTTTGTAGGCAACAATAGCTGAAAATGAAGAGAAGTGGAGAATAAAAAAAAATTTCAAAGAGACAGATGATGCATTAAGTGATTAGGATTCTTTCTTAAAGAACATGAACAAATAGAGGCATCATATAAAAAATATAATGAAAAAGAACCAAAATATGAGAAGGTACTTCATGATAGAGAACCTCATCTCAAACTTCATTAATCTTCTCTTCTCACATGCAAGAAAGGTAATTCAAGGTAAGTTTTCATCTCCTTGATTGCTAGATAATTTATAAGTATAAGATTTGAGAAATCCGAATTATTCTTGATTTGTGCTTACATTACTTATGGAATGTTCTGTCTAGATTAGCAAGATGTTAGAATAACCATTTAGAGTATCTCTTGTATTCACTTTGAGCTTGGTGCAATTGGTTTTATGAAAATATGTGGTGTAGTACTTTCAATAACTTCTTTTTGGGCTTGTAGCTTGTTTTCAATCTTTCATTTTCTGAACTTCTTATGATGATTTATTTCTAAGCTCATGTCCTTTGGGATATTTTAGCCATTTTTGTGATAAGTCATGAATTTTAAGTAGATACTACTCTAAAAACTCTATCAATATTGATTGGAGACCTTAGTATTCACATTTGATCTTAATTTTAACCTATAGTTGTAATACTTTGGTGATATACAATGATTACTTCCTTGACAATCACAAGATGATCTTAAAAGCCCAAGAAGAGATGCACATGTGTAGGGGGAGCTTGTTCCTCATTATCTATCATCATCTTGGTGGTGACCAATGTAAGAGAAGTCTTTGGAGGCTTTTTCCAAGAAACACTCAAATAGCAAAATATCACATTCCAAAATGAGCAAGGATTTATGTCATGCAAGGGTATGGTAAATTATCCAAGGTAAAAGAAAAATTAAATCTTGGTTAAGATATCTTATAGAAATTTTACCTTGTAATATCGTTTGGTTACTATTTGAATTTCTTGTTAAAAATGTACTTGGCTATTTTTGGGCATTTTCTTGTTTCTATTTGGTATTTTTCCTTCTTTATGAGAATTTGATTTTACTTTTACAAGCATGTTCTTTCTTTCTCGCCATTTAATTATCTTCATGATGCTTTCAAAGGAATTGACTACTGATAGAATCATGAAATATTAATTTAACTAATGAGTTTATTAGTTTAAAAAAGACAAGTTACTTGATCCTCATTGCTCAAAGATTGGATTTTGATAAGGGTCAAATCCTTTTTCTTTTCTTTTTTTTGGCATCTTCAATCCTATGAAAATCTTGCTAAGAAATGGATTTTTTTTGTTTGCATCTCTATACATCTTGATATGAATATATTTCTATGAATATATATTCCCTTGAGTACTTATGATCTCTCTTGTTAATAAGGTCTACGCTAAAGAAAGAAGTATTCATGTTTCTATTATGAAGGCCTGTTAGAGAGTTATTGAAATTGGTTGGATTACATTCCTTAAAATTTTCAAAGATCCTTGTGATCATTATGGATATCTTTGAAATTTCTCTATTTGAAAAATGATATATCTTTTATAAGATGAGTATAAATATTGTGCTACCATGGATATTTTTGTGATAATGGTATCACTACGACTGAGAAATCTTGGAATTTTTATTCCATAAAGGGGAAAGGCTTTTGCACATATTTGATTAATGTGATGCTAGACCAATGGTTGTTTTTGAAAGTTGTGGATTTATGTAGATAGTTGGCCACATGAAAATTTTCAAAAGAGTTAGAGATAGATGGTTTTTTCCTTTTATATCTCTATCTAGTGTTCTTGCATCGTTTCATTATTTTTCATGTTTTACCGAACAACCTTGAACCTCAACACTTTATTCTAGGCCCTGGTTGGCATAGGAATTTGTATGTTTTAATATATTTTTGGTTTAGAGCTAAGTTTATGTGCTTTATTCGTTTTTATGTTCTTCAAAAAGGGGGATAATATTTTTAGATATTTGCATATCTACTAATCCATTTTCTTAAGTTTTAAACATCACCAAAAAGGGTAAGATTTTTAACCTTTTAGTATGTCAAAATGTTAAGAAAAATGGAGCACAAGGATGTTTGTATGTTTGTGTGGTTGTTGTGTTTGTAGGACTTTGATTAAGACAAGAAGTCATGTCGAAGTTTAAGAACATGGACAAGCAACAAAGACTTCAAAGCTTAGAAGGAAGCCTTAGCATTGAAGAATTATTTTTAGAGAAGACGTCTTGTAGAAATGGTAGACATCTATCATTGAGTAAAGACATCTCCATGGAAAAGAAGATGTCTTGGTAGAATTGAAGGCAACACAGGAGAAGACGTCTCTGGAAAATAACAAACATCTTTCTAGAGAGAAAGACATCTTTACAAAATGAAGGTTTGATGCAGAAAGATGTTTTAGTCTTAATGAATATGTCTTTCCAAAATGAATGTCCATTATAGATAGATGTCTCAATCTCAAAGAAGACATCTCTAGTCATTTTTAATTACCCATTGCATGAATTCCAAGGTAATTTCAAAAACATATTAGCTATAAGAAGACTTCATTCTCATTGGGAACTATGCAAGCATTATGTACTTTAATTGTATTCATTAAGCAATCATTGTAATCATTGTTGTTCCTCATTGTACAATATTTTTTCTATTGTAATTGGTCAAAGTGAACTATACCTCAAAGTGAAAGGATCAAAAAACTTAGTTTCATTCTTTCCTTATGATTATTGTCCTCTATTATTATCCTATGGGGTTGATGTGCTTCTTGCGGGAAGGCATATTTCTTGAGCTTGTTAGGATCTTGTGGAATTGAGTGTTGGAATAGTGTCACAACATTCTAGAGTGAAGCTCAAGTTGTAAAGGTTGTGGGATCCTAGAAATTACATTCTAAGCTTGTTGGAACCTTGCAAGGTTGAGTTGATTCATAACATCGAATTACTTCATTGCAGAGTTGAGAGCTTATACATGGTATGGTACCTTTCAAATCACATTTGAAAAAAAAAAGTCTAGATGTGTGCTTATGAACTATCCTCCAAGTGTGGGCTACCAAAATTTGGAAACCACATTAATTTTGGTATGTTCTTTACTTCAAAGAATTTTTTATTTGGGAAACTTATTCATCCCCTTCCACCTCCCCCCCACCCCCAAGTTCAACGATCCTCACTATAAAACACATTTTGGAAGAAACAAATCTTGCAGATGTGCAAGGAATCTACCCTCCAAGTGTGGACTACCCAATTTGGGGAACCATGTAAATTTTAGTGTGTTTTATGTGACAATTTTAACTTTAACTTGGGGAACTTATTCAACCCCCCTTCTAAGTTCTCAATCCTCAAATTTTTCTTTAGTCTTTGGGGTAGTCAATAACTAATCTTATCATCATTCCAATCATAGATTTAGTGGTGACCATGAGATTTGAGTTTTTCATTATTAACAAATTCCATCACATAACTATTCTTTTATAGAGTTTGAAATTGGTGGCAATTAAGGATCTTACTCAAAATGTTTAGTGGGCCCTCTTTGCTATGATAGGTAATAATAGTTCTTGGGAGAAAATCTAGATCTTGAGTTTAATCCTATCTAATTTTATTACCCTTAGTCTAGGATCTTATGATACTAATTAGTATTCTCAAGTATGAAAAACAAGCAATGGATTTTGGAGTTAGTGTAGGCTAGTTATCCCAAGGTCTATCACATCATAAGACCTTGGACACTTCCTTAGCACCAAAATTCTAGGTATCCATTTGGCTCATCTTGCATAAGAAAATTCTAACATATAATGGCTTATGTTGTAGGGGTTTAATAAGGACACTATGAAAGCATTGCTCAACATCATACAAGACTTCCAAACTAGCTAAATGTTCTAGAGTGAACTTAATGTGGACTATACCTCAATATCCTCATGAACTTGCAAGCATAGTGTAAGTACATAACTCACATTTCATACTTTAGTCCATGGTTAAGAGTATCATGAGGATGCCTATATAATCATTTAAGAGACTAAACCAATATAACACACATAACATATTTATAGAGACAACATTCCTTAAGAGAGCTAAGATATGTTTCTACTTTTATACATCTAGAACTAAGCCCTACATCATAGAGAAGAATGGTGGCCTAAGAATTAGAGTCAAAGATCCTCTACAAGCCTACATATCCTTGTGGCTTATTACATAAGAAATTAGGGTCATGTAGTTTTTTAGAAATGGTTAAGATAACATGGAACCTATAAGGATCTCCACACTCCTTGTTCCTGTTCTAGCAAGAAAAAAATCTTCTATCCACTAATAAGCATATTTTCCTATACTTTCCTCTGCTTGAAGGAAGAGACATCCTTGAAGCTTAAGTCTTTGTTTGTACATTTTTTGATCATGGAAGAAAAAGTGAATATGAAGGCTATGGAACACTTAGAGTCCATCTGACAATTGTAAATAAGAAAGTCTAATTACTAGGATCTTTAATTATAAATCATGAATGTTGAACTCAACTTAACATCCAATCGATGCATAAGAATGCTTGTGTAACATAGTTTAGGGAAGAAAAGATTTTTCCTTTCTCATGAAAATGGTATGAACCTTACTACTTAGAGAAACATCTACTTGCTTTACATGTGAGTAGTTTTCTCTACCTATAGTAACTATGTGGAAGTGTAGAGTTAATCTTCTACATTCAAGGTAAGACTATTTTGTATCCTAGGGGACTCACTTCCCATGCTTAGTCATAGTATGACACTATCATGATTAGGGACCTTTGGACTTTAACCTCATTATGGCAATCCTCCAAAACCTCCTTAGAGAAAAAAGTACATTAGTTCTTCATTTCTTAAAAGTGATCTATCCTCAAATCCACTAGTGTCATTCAACCTATTTTACATCCTCCATTTTCCTTACAAGGAAAACTATGACTTCCTTTTAAAAACTTTGGAACATTTCCTCCCCTAAAAGTAGTTGTGATCTCTTCTTAGATACATGGTGAAATCCGTGCTTCCTAGTTAAAGTTACAATCAAGAACATATACTTCCTACTTTTAATTACATACTCTCTCTTCCCACATAATCATGTGCTCTCTCTCTCTCTCTCTCTCTCTCTCTCTCTCTCTCTCTCTCTCTCTCATTCAAGAAGCAATAGTGCTAGACTAGCTATCAAGAAGTAATAGTACTAAACTAGCAACATTCTGTCCTTCTTAAACTAGAATGTTTGATTGTCCATCTTTCATCAAGGAGATTAAACAAAAAATCCCATTTCACATTCATTGTCATAATCAACAAGGTGACTAACATTATAATATCTCCTAGAAAACAAGAACCATTATCTAACATAAGGTTTACAAGTAACTAACATCATCTTATCACTTGGGTAGAAGATAATGTTACCAAGTTCTTCATCATGAAAAATGTTAAACATGGAAGAAAGATGGATAATACAAAGATTTTTCCACCATAATTTCTATTTCCTCAAGAGAATTATTACATAACCCACTATTCACTAATTTCAAGATATCAAATCAAGCACATAAGTACTTTTATTTTTAAGCATTCACACGCTGGTGCTTATGCATCATGTGGTTTAACATAGGAATGAATCATCATCCACATTTGTCATAACTACCTCTTGAGTCAAATCAAATCCTTAAGGATGAAAATTTGAATTAATAAGCCAAATATTAAAACATCTAAAAAATTCATACTTACATCACTACCTTCAAACTAATTTCATCGGAGAACTTCCAACAAACATGAGAATTACAAATTGAATAATTTAAAAGACTATTAATTTTCTTCTTTAGATCATGATCTAATCCATCAAGGCATCATTGGCAAAGGATCCTTGGATGAAAATCCAAGTGTTATTTCATCATACATGAACACAAAACATTCATATCGTAACAACAAATTATGGAGTCATTAAGGCTTTCAAGCCAAAGTTTCCTCATAAGATTAATGGATTCAAGAATAGCCACATAGCAAAAGTAACATATTTTAATAAGAAACATTGATCCCATAAATTACCTCATATTTAATTCATTATGGAATCACCATCTTAAACTATCACAAGGATCAATTAGTAGAAGAGAATATATTTCTTTCACAATTCACCATAACAAACTTGGGCATATACAACTATTTTGCATAAACTAGAGTTTATTGATATCATTCCCTTGGCATACCATGTGATTTCTTCCTACAAATTTTTAAGCTAGAACATGTTTGTGTTTCATGTAAGAGCTTATCCTAACCAAAAAAACTACATTGGAATCAACCAATGCTTGAAATATTCTACCATTTCTTGTTTTAGTAGATGGCAAATAATTGCATCATCTACTTGTGATAAATGTTCCTATAACCAACAAATTTAAAAGTTATTTAGATTCATTTCGTTCAAGGTATATGATGCATGTGTATGTCATTTACTTGTAGCAACTATTCATACAATTTTATCCTCTATAAGAGTAAAAAGAATAGCTCATATGCCACTTGTAAATGCTTTGAAAAAGTATCTAAATATGTCTTCTAATTAAACTAAAAACTTGATCTAATATCAAGTGTAATGACAATGCTCTAAAAAATAACTATTCAAAAACATCTAGGAGTCTTAAAAAAGTTAATTATTCTAGAGTGGACTCAAGGTAGACTACATCATAATGTTCTTAAGAACTTATAAGCATAATATAAGTACTCACATATCACATGTTAGTCAATGGCTAGGAGAGTCACGAGGATGCCTATATATCATATAAGTGATTGAACCAATACAATATACTCAAGAGTACTTGCATATTCATAGAGACATTATCTCTTAAGAGCACTAAAGTGTTCCTATGCTAATGCATCTAGTCCTAAGCCTCACTCTATAGAGAAGAGTAGTGGCCTAAGCACCAAAGCCAAAGCTTTTCTACAAGCCTACATATCCTTGTGACATAGTAACAAGGAATCATAATTATGTAGCTCTCTAGTGATAACTAAAATAGCATGGAACTAGTAAGAATCTCTACACTCCTTTTAGCCCCTATTTCAAAAGGGAAAAGTCCTCAATTCACTAATAAGGAATGTTTTCTTCCCTATTTTGAAAGGGAAACAATCTTTAATCCATCACCAAAGAATGTTTTTCTACAAGATTTTCTTTAACCTTCAAGTATGTTTTATGTTCTAAAAACATTGAGATAGTGAAAAACCTTTTTAATTATTATAAGTACCTTGAGATCATGAAAATATATGTAGAGGTTAAGATTAGGGTTCAATGAAGTGATTGCTAGGAGGTAGCACAATCTCATTCTATCATGGCTAGGAAAAGATATGAAGTCATTTTATGGAGAAAGGATATATAAAGCGTAATGCATGAATTTTCAAAAAGATATGTAAAGATCAAGATTAGGGTTCAATGCAGTGATTGTTAGGAGGTAGTACAATCTCACTCTATCATGGCTAGGAAAAGCCATGAAGTTATTTTATGGAGAGAGACTATATGAAGAGCAATGCATGAATTTTTAAAAATCAAAGGCAAAGTAGCCTTCTATATATTCACCAAAATGAAATTTCCCAATTACACTTGTGTGAGGACCAAAGAGGCTATAACATGATGAATCTTGGTGTTCATGGCCTCAACTATGAAAACCAATAGAATAAAGAAACATTCTTAGCGAACATGTACCAACCTCTAGTGGAGTACAACTAGGTTTAGTACTCAAGTAGTTGCATGCTTGTCTTGCCTAGTGGGTGCATTAGGCTACCAGCTTAATCACTAATGAAGGATTCATAGTTGAAGATGTGTAGCTACACCTCACTACTAAAGGCTTAGTTACATGTCATGGTTTTTTATTGGTATGGCTAACCATGACAATTGAATGAGCTAAGACATACACTTGTAAATGAGCACATAATTTATCAATTTTCTTTTACAAACCCATGGTCCTTGATAATTAATTTCAATTACACATGATTTCTAGTTGGTTGCAACTGTGTGCATGGTTATGAGCATTCATGTGAATGCCACATCAGTTAAAACTAAAAGTCATGTTGTAAGAAAAAATAATGCATGTGATAAATAACATAGATCATCGTTATTTGACTACTTTAAATATTAGCTCTTACATGATCTAAATCATAACATGTGACTAAGCCTTGAGTTTGTAGTGGGGGCCTTTACAAAAATTACGCATTGTGAAAAATTGTATAATAGAAATATTATCAGCATAAAATAAACTAATACAACAAGGAAATTAAACTTTGGTAGAGTAAAGTAAGAGAGAAACAAGAAAGATAAATAGGTAAGTAATTTAGTAACCTTTTTAAAATATCTTTAAAAATATAGAGATATAAAGATGTTTACAAATATTACAAGTTAGTTATTTCCATCATAGCAACCCTTACATAAGAGACCATACACTCTTAACTCACTATCCATAAAAAACCTAAGATGTATTTAGATAGATAAATCTACAGTTATAGTAATGAAGTCAATCCATAGTTAACTTAAACATGTCTTTACTCTTTTTTATAATAATTTTTAAATATCTTTAACTTTTCTTTTCATATTTTTAATAATTCTAGAACTAAACAAATGGTAGAAAAGAAAAATGAAGTTTAACACAAGTTAACTACAAATTTTGTTTTCATATCTCTAAGAGGTAATACTAGTCTCCCCTCATCCCCACTAGTGTCATTTTATCCCTAGCAAGATAGTACATGTCCAATGTGATGTTGCATTTCATGGGTAGGCAACAATGCATCATCATCAAAGCACAAAGGAGTTTACAAATTCTTGATGCTAGCACTAATCTAAGTAGAACTAGCTTGTCAAGTAAGCAAGTATGTTATCCTTTATTGCAAGAGCTTGGATCTGATTGGATTTTATTTTCATGTTATGTGTGTCATTCAACTTAGCAAGGTCACTAATGCCACCAATCTCCCTACATGGCTAGGAAATACTTTGTTGGAATAATTGCAGAAGGCTACCCACTCAGAGGTTTCACACATCACTCATAGTGAAGAAGAGGTTTTCATTTGTTCATCAACCTACAAGCACCTCTTTCCAAGCTTGTTCATTCTATCTAGGTAGTCCCAAAGCAAGGCTCATGTCTTAGTACTCAACTTGAAAAGTAATGTTGCCATGCTTCTCCCCAAATGAAGTGTCCCTCATCTCATCATCATCATCATCACAAAACACCTGCAACTGGCTACCTTGACATGTTCTAGAATTACTCCACAACCAAACATTGATACTATCATTAGAGATGGATTACAACATCTACAAGTCATCCATTTACCCCTAGTGTTTCACCTCTAGACTCTCTTCCAAGTAGTGCCCTCAGCTACTCTATACTCTGCCACGATTATCTTGACATCTTATGGTGCTCTGACATGCCTTCTTGACTTTACCAGTGATAGCCACACATGAAAAAAATAACAATGTAAGTACGTGATAGTGATTTCTGTGGATACAACACTGCTACAGGTACCAACATGCCTAGGACCATGACCAACCTTTAGTACATGTTACATCTGGTTGACTTTTTAAGGTCAAAAATTCAACCCAACATTCAGATAATGAAATTTCAATAAAAGCATAAATAATGATGAAGTAGTGGTGACAATTCTAGTGTAAAAACATCTCACTGCAAAGAGTTACATTATTTATCAATGCTCTGATTATATGATGTGAAATTGACAAAAATATAATAAATAGGATTGAGATGGTGAAATTGATAAGGATATAAGAAATAGAATTGAGGCAACATGGTTAAAATGAAGACATGCTAGTAATGTTCTATGTAATATAAGAATACCAATAAAACTAAATAGAATTTTACAAGACAATAATCAAGCATGCTATCTTATATAGGGTTGAATAGGGGGCAATACAAAAGAGGTATGAATAACAAATTAATGTGGTATAAATATAAATGCTTAGACAGAAGACTTAAAGTGGCTTCTATTTCAAATAAGTTAAAATAATGTTGTCTTGGATGATTTCAACATGTACAAAGAAGATTTGATAACAAGTCTATAAAAAAGAAGTTGCTACATCAATGTTCTAGGAAAGTGATGAGTGGCAAGGTACCCCTATGCCCAACCATACAAATCACTAATGCATTTATGTGCAATCTAGTTGAATTCTATGGACCTATAGTTTTCCAGTGCACTAGTTCCTCTAGGAAGTGAAATGGGCATTGAGAATGTTTGTTGTCTTCCCAACTACATTTGTGAAGCTCAAGGGTATGGTTTAAGTGTAATTGAGGTACATGATTTTTCTCATTTTATGTTCTATAAGTTTAGTCACCTACAACAATAATGAAAGGTAGAGTAATTTAAGATCTAATTTATTCACTACCTAGCTATCCTAATACAAGTACTTGTCCCACTTTCTTAGACACATCTTGAACACATATAGCACTACTGGGCTACAAAACGTTGAAAGTTGCTAGGTTACCAAGCACTATATGTATGCTCGAAGTGGTTGTTCTTATGTTCATTCATAACTAAAAATTAATTGCTCAATTTAAATGCATAAAAGTAAAGTGCATGAAAATAAAGTGCATTAAAGGAAACATTAATCTATTCTCAATACTGCAAGGATTATCAAAACGGTTCATTTGTATTCCCATCACACTGTTGCACTCAAGTACCTCAATGCTCAAGAAAATATCTATACATACTTAAACTCTTGTTGTGGGCACTCAAAAAATATTCTAACTTTGGAGAAAAAAAACTACAAGAGCTTTGCTACTCTATGCAAAAACTATGAAAAACTAACTAAAAATCATGAGCCCAAGTGCTATATTTGTAGGCTAGCATATACCCTGCGATATTGGATATTCGACATCATGTTGTGGGCTCCAACAATGGGTATCCAATGTCATGGCTCCAATATTTGGTATCCAATATTGGAGGGTGTCATAAGATGACTCATCATACCTTGATGACTAAATGAAAACTCATCCTCGAGTGAAGAGAATGAGGAACAAGTTCCTTACAAAATATTAGGAAGGTATGGGATTATTAACTAACATAAAAATTAACTCAAATGGAACAAATAGACTCTGAGTGCCCAAGTACATTGAGTTACAATCTTTTTAGAAAATTGAGTGTTCACGATAAGAGAAGTGAACACCCTAGGCAGAACTGACATCCACCCCTCTTGGCAATTAAAGAGTCAAAGAGAAGAACTAATGATCATGAATGATCCTCATCATGTGGTATTGCTACATCATCCTCAGTGGAGATAGTCTTACTTCTAGTCCATGATTCCCACCATAATCACAACAGAATCATGAATTAGTATGCAATGTGTAACACATAGCTATTAAATTCCTCATCTCGTCAGTGGTTACAATAGGCTAGCTTGTGATTGTGTTAGATTGATTTCTTTAGGAGTGTTAGTTGGAAGGCTAACAAATAGGGTAAAATAGAGAAGTGGTTCATTATATTTGAAAAAGTTCTACACAAGAAAATATTTGAAGAGGGTGTAAGAATTCACAATAATAAAAAGGAAAGTTCACTGAAAGTTATTGTGAAAATGCACACAATTGGATGTCATTGATGAGGTAAACAAAAGGATTTGATTATAAAAGTGTCTAAGGGTAAAGAACTTAACTAACCCCACCAAAAGATATGCAAGTGGGTCCTCCCCAAAGTAAGCACAGGCCTTTTATGCTCTTGCATAACTTCAAACCAAAGAGTCCATGGGCTTCATGGATGATTAATGGTTATAGAAGGTTAATTACAAAAACCTAGGAGAAACTACCTAAGAATTTTGACACATTAAACAAGGACATTAAACAAGAACATGAAACCGATAGTAAGATGAGACATGGAAAGCATAAATGAATGAGAGAGAGTGGAATGGAGTTCCTGATTAAGGTCACATGAAGTCCCTTGTGAATTTTATTGTTAAATGATTTGATAGGATTCATCATTAGTCTAGAATAAAACCAACCTCGTTCAATGGCTTCACATCACCATTCTAAGACCAGTCCATCTCCTTGAGACATAAGAGTGCATCCACAAAATAACCACCATTCCTTATTTAAAGAATAAAAGAGAAGTAGGAAGTGAGAAAGGGTCTCAGTTAGAGGGGACCTTCAGCCATGGGTAACATGTCTTCCTAGTCCCATAACTAGTGCTTGGAATCCATTTATTTCATCTAAGGGGTGTGCTTTGAATTCTCATCGTGTTGTTTTTCTTCAATGAGAACCACACCATGCAAAGAAGTATGTGTTTATTTTGTCTAAGGGGTGTGCTTTGAATTCCCATAAACTTTTTTCAATGAGAATCATACCATGCAAAGACATATGCATTTATTTTATCTAAGGGGTGTGCTTTGAATTCCCATCGTTTTTTTTTTCTTGATGAAAACCACACCATGCAAAGATGTATTCAACTTTCTTTTATTGGTTGATATGGAATGGTAAGAAATCTATGAAAATAGACATGTACCTAGGCAAATAGAAAGGCATAAAGAATACCAAATCCCTTTGAATTCATACCCTATTCAAACCTTTGAATCCTTTCCAATTCTAGAAACTATGAAAGTTACAAATTTTTTAACATTTTATTAATGAGAAAGGGACTGCATGTTTCCAAAACATGGAAAACCATAGAGTTTATGGATGGGTGGATGTTGTGGACTCACTACCTATTGCATGAAAAAGAAACCATGTCCTAATAATCTATAATGAAATTCAAAGCTAGAATCTAGACACCAACAATCAGATAACAAAATAGTACATACCACCATCAAGCAACGCATTACCATTGTACTTGCCACTTATTAACAAAAAGTTAGAAAATCACACCAAAATAAAAGAAAAGAAAATATAAATGAATTTGTAAAATATTCAAGAAATATAAAATGTACTCATGATGGTGTAAAACAAAAATTAGAAAAGATTAATAACATGGAAATAAGAAGATGTAAAATAAAGAATGTGTAAAAAAAAGATGAAAAAATGAGGAGTCACTTATATGGTTAGCATGAATGGCCATCTCCCTCATGACTAAGTTGAAATGAGGAGATCCAAAATATAGAGCATGGTTGTTCATCTGATGAGGTGTTTTTTGTATTTGTTGGCTTATGCTCATGGAAAGGTTTGACTTGTTGGATGTTAATCAACTATTTCTTGTTTAGGCTCTCAGGTCTATAGATCATCATGGCCCTAGAAGGAAAAGTTTCATAAATGACATAAGGTCCTTCCCATAATGTTTGAAACTTAGTTCATTGAGGTACATGTGCGGGGTTCCAATAGAGAACCTTATCTCTTGGTTGAAATTTTACTTTTTTGATTTTAAGGTCACAACACTTTTTGTTGTAGGCCTTGTGAAACTTGTTAGATGATAGGGCCAACAATTGATTTTCATCTAGAAAGTTAAGATTCATTACTCTTTCCTTTTGTCATAGACTCAAGTTAAGTTCGAGGTCATAAGCTATTGAAGGTGTACAGAGCTTGGATTGAATAGGAAGTGTTGGTAATTTTGCATACACAAGCTCATAGGAGAATAGCCTATAGGAAGTTTCCATGTTAAGTAGTAGGCACAAAGGGCATCATTGAGTTTTTTGCTCCAATCTTTCCTATATTTGCTAACAATTCTTGTTAGAATCCTTGTGATTTCTCTATTGGTAACCTTAGCTTAAGTATTGGCTTACGGGTGGTAGGGTGTTGTGAGTTTATGTTCAACCCCTACGCATTGCATGAGCTTCTAAAAAGTGAGTTCTATTATTAGAAATTAATGCACGTGGCATACCAAACCTATTTACAACATTTTGTTGTATAAACCAAGTAGCAATAGAAGATGTATAGTCGATGAAGGTTGCTACTTCTATCCATTTTATACAATAGTCAATAGCGACTATGATGTACACCTTTCCATTTAACATGGGCATGATGGAACCCATGAAATCAATGCCCCAGATGTCAAAGGGTTCTAGTGGTTGAATCCATTGCTAAGGTCCCTCCATTCGAGCAATCATTCCACCATCTCATTAGCATCGTTCACAAGAGCAGATGTAATGGTGAGCATCCCTAAAGATTGTTAGCCAATAGTACCATGCCATCAAGATTTTAATGTCTGTATGTCTCCTAGCATAGTTCCTTCATAAGGACCTTCATGAGCATCTTGGAGAACATGCACTTAATTAGCATTATGGACATACCAATAAACCAAGCCATCAATGCACACTTTGTAAAGATTTCTGTTAATCTCCATGAAGTGTTTTACCTGTGAAGAAACTGTTGTTTTCTCTACTGGTCCAACCCTTGTGGAATCTTGTAGGTAAGAAGATAATTGAGGATGTTTTCATATCATTTAGGCTCATTGGGAAATTTATCAGTTATAGCCCTAGCAAAGAGGAGTTCATCAAGAAACATATCAAATAGTGGGTTTTATTCCTCTTTGTCATCCCATTATAACCGAGACAAGTGATTAGCAACCACATTCTCGGTGCCCTTTTGATCTACCATCATAAAATTGAATTATTACAAGATCACCAGCCACTATATGACACAAGGGCTCATTGTTGGCTTATTCATCAAGAAGCATATGGCATTATGGTTCGTGTGCACAAACATCTTATATCCAAGCACATAATGCTTGAACTTCTCTAGGGCAAACACCACTGCCATCAATTCTTTTTCTTTAGTGGTGTAGTTTAGTTGTGCATCCACAATGCTTCAGCTGGCATAGTGGATGTAGTATGGACATTTCTTGTCATCCATCTATGTAAGCACAGCTTCCAAGGCATAATTTGATGCATCCATCATGACATGAAATGGTCTGGATCAGTCAAGTTCTTGTAGAATTAAAGTTTCTACAAGTTTCTCTTTCAGTTGTTGGAATGCTTTTTTACATTCCTTAGTCTAGATAAATGGAGCATCTTTATATGTTAGCTCCACCAACAGCTTTGCGATCTTAGAGAAATTCTCTATGAATCATCGATAGTAACCAATATGTCTAAGGAATGATTGAACATCTTTGATAGTTTTTGATTGGCAGGTTATTCCTTGGATGACCCTTATTTTCTCAAGGTCTACCTCAATTCCTACTTGTGATATTTTATGCCCCAATACAATGCCTTCCTAGACCATTAGATGACTCTTTTGCTAATTGAGCCACAAGTTGGTTTCAACACATCATTTTAGCACTTACATCAGGTAGTCTAGGGCTTACTCAAATGTAGCTCCATAAGTGGAGAAGTCATCCATGAAAACTTCCACACCACTTCCAATTTGTTGTTGAAAAATGCTCAAAACCAGGCATTGGAATATAGTAAGAGCATTGCATAGACCAAATGGAATCTTATGATATGCAAAAGTTTCCCAAGGACTCGTAAATGTTTTCTTTTCTTGGTCCTTTGGTGCAATTTGAATTTGGTTATAGCCACTATATCCATCTAGAAAACTATAGTAGCAATGCATAGATATTATTTCTAACACTTGATCAACAAATGGCAATGGAAAATGGTCCTTGAATGTTGCCATATTTAGTAGCTAAAAATCAATGTAGACCCACCACTTTCTTTCTTTCTTTGGCACAATCACAAGTGGGCTAACCCACTCACTATCCACAATGGGATAAATGAGCCCTTAAGGAATTTTTTGATTTCCTCTTTGATGATCTACTTTAGTTTGGGGTTTAATTGGCTTCATGGCTAGATCAGTGTAGATATGATGTTGGCATATCCTATTATTAATCCTTATGAGTTCAAGATATGACCAAGCAAAAGTTCCTCACCATTTTTCAACCACATTCAATAACATCTTTCTTTGATCTGGAGCAATATTTTCATTGACTATGACTAGCTTCCCATTTTTTAAAAACATATATTCCATTTCAACTAGTAGCATTTTTAGTTCAAGGGGATCTTGCTTGAAATTTTCATCATTTGCATCATCAGAGAGTTGATGATGAACTTGCTCTAGTTCATCCATGCCTGCGACATATGCGCATGTTAGGCAATCAGTTAGTTCCATGCAAAGTGTGTTGCTCTCAGAATCAATGATCAGCCATTAGGTACCCTCCTATTTTGTGGCTGCTATGTATAGACACCTTTGAATTTCTACTTTTGGTGCACACTGCTTACATGCAAAATTAGATGCTTGTTTCAAAACCTAGAGTTTCTACACACAATTGTGCCTTGTATCATTGTATGCAATGCATGAAGCTAGCTTCTTCTAGATCTTTCTGAATGCATTTTCTTTGGATATTTCAAGGGAAAGATATCTTATGTCCATTCTTGCATCAATGGTGCTAAGACATGCCCTTTCCATTATGATTGGAAAATCCCCTTTGTAATTCTCCACCTTGATCACTAGGAAATCAACAAGATAAGACCACCCATAGATAGTCGTCACAATGTCCTCCATTGGTCCCAATGGAATATTGATGGATTTGTCTACCAATTCTAATCTAATGCTACTCTTCTTAAGAGGAGGCAAATTCCATGCAATGTACATCTCATGAGAAATTAAATTAACACGAGAACCTGAGTTGAGAATAGCTTTGCATAGTTCATTCCTAGCAATCTACAAGTAAATGAGAGGACTTCTAGGATTGGCTAATTTCATGGAAAGGTTTCTAGCATAGATCTAATCAGATACAATGTGAGTAAGCATCACAATATGGATCCTAGGTAATGTTTGGTTTGAAGGGGACTTGAAGAAATTTAATATAGAGGAAGATGAAGGGATAGGGTTAGGTGTATTGTGTGGTAGAAAGAAATGTCTTTTCTTTGATCAAGTATTCAACCCACTCCATTGATGAATTGGGTGTAACTTAATGGCCTTAGTAGCATTGCATTGTTGTAATTGATCTGGTAGTTCACCCTACATAGGTGGAGTAGGTTGTAGTTGTGTAACTGAAGGAGGAACATATGTAGAGATAGGAGGAGGATAAATAAAAGGTGGAATCCCTTCTTTCATATGGAGAATGAGTTCAATAATAATTAGAAGGGTGGTAGTGAAATTGGAAAGTAGAAACATGATTGAAGGAGTCACATGGAGATAGGGATTGCTAAACGTAGTAGCCATATGGATCAGGTTGTCTATAAGGGTATTGTTGCCTTGGTGGTGCCAGCACCCATGATTATGGTTGCTACCACTGTTGATACTACTCATATGGTTGTGGTGGAGTTCCACTTGGATAATATTTTTGTTACTAGTGGAAATACCTAAAATTACTATGAGGATAAGGTAATCTTCTAGATGTTTGCTTTTGTGTTAGTTGTGTATTCAAAGCATACACCTCATACTTCTGTAAATGTCACACTATGGGGCAACATCTCTTAGGATGTTCATACTAGCAGATGTCACATCCACCATTATCATCTGATTCACTTTCCAAAACTTCTTCTATTATAGTAATCTTTCCCTTACATTTTTGATAGGCACATTCAACTTCCTTGTGCCTCTTATGCTCATAATCACTACCTTGTTCTTTGAACTCTTTAGCAATTTTTAGGACAACTTGAAATCTACTATCCATGGAGTCCCATAACTAATCAACATTGGTCATAATTTTAGATTAAAAGTTTTTGAGTGGCAAGGTTTTCCTATTCACCACCTCATTAGGTATGGATTCTTCTTCATTTTCACATAATCAAACCTTTCTCTTGCTAATGGAAGGATCATAGTTATATTCTTCTGCACTTTCTCTTTTTCTTAATTCACCCTTCTCTTTAGCTACCTAATTAATTAGTCTTTTTATCTTATGGGCACTTAATTATAATAGTTGCCCTTGGACATAAACATCAAGGGTTCTCCTCATTTCTAATTGAAGCTTGTCTACAATGTGGCAAAGTTGATCCAGTTGAGAATAACCATGGCCAAGACATTTGTGTATTAAGGAATAGTATTGGTTGATGGCAGCATCTAAGGGTTCATGTGTTCCTTGCTTCCATCCTTGGATTTACCTTCTCAAGTTGGACACTCTAGAGTATGTTTAATATTTATCATTAAACAATTCAAGCATGGTACTCCATCGTCTGATAGATTCCAATTCTAAGGACTGATATCAGTTCTCTACTTCTTTGATGAGTTTCCTTGGGAATAACTAAATTTTTTACCACTCATTCTTTATGTTTTGCAAGCACATGCATCTTGAAAAGCTTGGAGATGGTTCTACAAATTAGAGTTATATCTCTCTTTGAACTAAGGAATATTGTTCATGTTTAGCCTTTTGATCTAACTATCCTTCATGTGTCTTGTTGAAATTTGTACTACATCTGCAATATTGAGCATACTTCGGGTAGCAAGAAAAGGCTCATCGAGACCATGATTATGGTGCCTACAATGCTACCTCTACTACCCCTTCACTCATGGCAGTGTGCCTTTCTTGAATGTTTGCATCCTTGATCTTGCCTTGCCCAATGGTCCCTTCGATCATTTTGGTCACCTCCATCATAGTCTTGCCTCCTATGGTCATGGTTAGAGTCAGAGGAAGATGATGATGATGAAGGTGAAGAGGAAGGAGGACCAGCATCATCACAGTGCTTGCTACCCATTCTTTCATGATTACGGCCATGATCACGATCTTCTTTCTTGTCTGCATCCCTACCTTGGCACACCTCATTAGATCCTTCTTTGTTATTGGATCCATTCTTACCAGAATCAAGATTATGAATTCTAGACTATCGGTTTTGATTTTGACCTCCTTCATAGAAGTTAAAGAGAGGAATTTCACAAAATGGCAAATCCCTAGAGAAGAGTTTCCCACCATCTTTTTGGTATAGTAGGAATGGGGAATTATTAAATCCTTTTCCCTTCACAAATTCATAATTTTGTTCTAACTGGCAATCCCTAAGATGTTGTGCCTCAGTGTGATGATAATCCATGGCATTACTATCTTGCACAATATACTCAACATGAAGTTCCTGGAGACCCCATTGTATAAGCATTTGTTGAAGCATTACAAAAATAGATCGATCAAGCCACAACATAATGTTGCCCTCCATGTCGTGCCACTGCAGCTATTGATCTTGATGTAGGATGAAGGTGAAATTAGGTACATACTCATGAGGAAGAGCATATACCACTCGATATTGTTGAGGCACCAACTAATGAACTTCATTAGACTTGGGCAGATAAGCACTCCTATGAGAAGAAGACATTTTCAATGAGATGATAAAAATGTAGTGTGCTTTTAATTTTGTTATGGTAATTGTAAAATATGATATCACTCTAAATTTCATTCCAACTATTTTGAATGATTTCCACTAAATCCTAAATAGTGCACAAAATAACCAAAAGGTCCCCAACAACAACACCAATGACGAGTGGCAAGGTACTCCTCCACCCAACCATATGAATCACTAAGGCATTTATGCATGATCTAGTTGAATTCCATGGACCTATAGTTTTCTAGTGTGCTAGTTCCTCTAGGAAGTAAAATGGACATTAAGAACATTCGTCATCTTCCCAACTATACTTGTGAAGCTCAAGGGTATTTTTTAAGTGTAATTGAGGTACATGATTTTTCTCATTTTATGTTTTATAAGTTTATTCTCCTACAACAAGAATGAAAGGTAAAGTAATTTAAGATCTAATTCATTCATTGCCTAGCTAGCCTAATACAAGTGCCCATCCCACTTTCCTGGACACATCCTAAACACATAGTGCTACTGGGCTACCAAACGTTAAGCGTTGCTAAGTTACCAAGCACTATATGTATGCTCGAAGTGGTCATGCTTGTGTTCATTAACAACTAAAAATTAATTGCTTAATTTAAATGCATTAAAGTAAAGTGCATGAAAATAAAGTGCATTAAAGGAAAGATTAATCTATTCTCAATGCTACAAGGATTATCAAAAGGGTTTGTTTTTATTCTCATCACACTATTGCACTCAGGTACATTAGTTCTCAAACAAAGATCCATACACACTCAGACTCCTATTATGGGAACTCAGAAAATATTCTAACTTTGGAGAAAACAAACTATAAGAGCTTTGCTACTCTATGTAAAAACTATAAAAAACTAACAGAAAATCATGAGCCCAAGCACTATATTTATAGGTTAGCATATACCTTGTGATATCAAATATCTAACATCACATCTTGGGCTCTGACATCAAGTATCTGATGTCATGACTCTAATATCAAGTATCTGATATCAAAGCATTTCAAAACATGACTCATTAAAAGCCACCAAAAAAAAAGACCAAAAAATGACTCTTTTAGTTGACACCATATTATTGGGACTAGGGTAGGATGATGATGATAATATTTCATCACACCTCTACAAATTTTTAAGCTTTTTTAATTCTAAAGCAAGTTTTCACTTCTTCATTTTCGAAGTAATATATATTAGAATTTTATCCATCAATATAATATCATCTACAAATAGCATATACTAAGCAATTTCATCTTGTATTTCATTTGTTAATTTATTCATAATAATGATTAGTAAGTACAAGTTAAGTGTATACCCTTGATGTACGCATCATAGGATTTTAAAATCAAAAGTGATTCCACAAGCTATTGTAAATTAGTGGTATCTCCTTCATGCATGTTTTTAATTACTTTAATATATTTAGTAGGGATTTTTTTCTACCACAAGATTCACCAAATAATATATCTAGATTGTATCTATGTTTTCTAAATTTCTTTATTAATTATTATATTAAGAAAATAGCCTTTATATTATATCTTCCTAACATAAATCCAAATTGATTTTTTAATACTATTGATTTAAGTCTAAGATGTTGCTCTATGACTCTATCCCAAAGCATCATAATATGGCTCATTAACTTGATTCCTCTATAGTTTATACAATTTTGCATATCTTCTTTATTTTTGTAGATGAGAACAATAATTCTTTTTCTCTAATATTTGGGTATATCTCCATCCTTCAAAATCTTGTTAAATAATTGTATCAACCATGAGACTCCTGTATCTTCCAATGTTTTTCAATATTCTATAGGAATGTTATCTTGTCCAACAACTTTTTCCATTGGTAATATTTCATATGGTTTTCTTCACCTCATACATGGAAAATTCATTAACCAAACCAAACTTTAATTCTCCTTCTTGGAGGTCTACTCTTGGAAATTTTTTAGTTGATAGTTTTTGAAAATAATTTTTACCAATACCATTATAGTGGATGCATTATGCACTAATGTTACTCTGCAAACTGATAAAAAATCATTCATGCACTTCTATTGTTTAGCATGTTTAAATTATAGAAAATATTAGTATTGTATTCTCAATGCTCATAATTCACTTCAATGTACTAATTAATAATAAAAATATAATTTTTTTAAAATAATTAAAAATATACTAGGCTTTATTTTGAATTGTAAAGATACCTTTTATATAAAATATTGAAAACTTTATATGTCTCCTTGACTTTCAACATGCTTAAGATGTTAGCACTAGTCTTACATTCAGGTGCAAACTAATGCAAGCTAACCAAGTAGTTAATGATTAGTGCTTGACATCTTGCAAGGTTATGATTTTTTAGTTAATGAGTAAATTATTGATATGGGTTGCATTTACAAATGTGTCATCTCAAATATGATCCCCATAAATTTCATCCATAAGGTCTTGGATGTAATTAAAAATACTTTTAATTTTTATATATTAAATACATGAGAAAAAATCTATATATGATAGAATAGGCCCATTAAAGAAATTTTCATCAAAGTATCACATATGCTAATGTAGAGTTTAAATCTTACAGTATGTTTAATTAAAATTTTTTATTTAATTTTATGATAATTATATATAAGAAATATAAATTTTCTGATTTTTTGAAATGAATGTAATGTTACTAAGATTTTCCATTAAAAATGTATATTAAAATATACTTTTTTCTTATGCTATTAAAAATTAAAAAAAATATCTTTTACATTATTCATAGGTTATATTTTTTAAATATTTCAACTTATTAAAATTAATTTTTCAATGATTATAAAAATAATAAATAGTAATAAGGTTAACAAGTTGTTTTAAGATACTTTGTTTCAACTACAAATCCCTATAATATTAAAGAGCACTTTTACAATGTACAAATTACTAATTAAACATTTTCACTAACTCAAATATGTTATTTTAACTTATTTAACTCAACTAAAGCATCCACAAACACATGGAGACAAAACTTAAATAAGTAAACCTTGCATATTTTGTATGAAACTAATTTTTTTTCTCTCAATTACATTTAAGATCCTATGAATCTATTAAGCTAGTATGGTTTCAACAATTTTTTAGGTAATGCATTTATATGTTGGTGATGGCTAATTCTTATTGAACTTGTGACTTAAAAATGCAAGGTTTTTATATAAGTCGAAATATTGTTTGTTTATGACATAATGATAATACTCCTCTCATAAATAAGGGGAAAATAAATTCAAATGTGCAAGTAGGTTATGGATAAACTAAGAAGAATGGTGGAGATGGAGCCAAGCCAAGAGTAAAACATTAACTTATATAGCTTTGGAAAAAAATGTTACTTTAACTTACTTAGATAATCATTATTCATATTATTAGTAGAATTAAGCATGAAATTAAGATGATGAAAAAAATTGAAATAGTGCTGACATTAAACAAAAGATTAAAACTTAAATAATATTCAAAGAAATTTTCACAAAAAATCAAAACAATAATGTTGGAATCTAAAATTCAAGAATGGATTCAAGTTCAAAATGATGATATGCTTCAGTCTTCTTGAAGACATGGACTCAAAGATAAACAAGTAATTATTTCAAAATGATGGAGAAAACTTTAGATAATAAGAAGATGACCTTGAAGAGGAACATCTAGACAATAATGGATGAAACAACATTGCAATAGCAACTAGCATCCAATTCTAGGCTTCCTTATGAGCAAAGTATTTTTCTATAATGATTTACACAAGGTAGGAGGTCAATCATCAAAGAGCAAGAATTAAGTAATTAGATCTCATGGGAGCACAAAAGACTACTATTAAACCATGGCGTAGTGCTCATAAATGAACATAAAGCACAAATCCATGGTTAGAACCATAAAACATAACAGTCAAACCATCATAATAATCATAATATTTTAATCATTATGATTACATAGATAATTATAAATAATTACTTATCATATTGAAACATCCATCACAATAGCAAAATCACAGTTGAAACTAAAAGATAAATTATTAGTATATAATCATAATAACAAACTTGATAATAAATGTTGAAGGTTTGATATCTACCTTTACTTACAAGCATTACAATAGTAGATTAACCTTATGGTAGGATGTTGTTATAGCAAGTCATATCTACCTTGCTAAGTGAGTTGTAGTTATGCTAATAACCTCAAGTTTTTTTGTCTCAAAAAAATTTTGATATGATATCTACTATGTCATACAAAAATGTGTTGGCATAATTTGATGAAGATGGTCCAAAATCTTACATAATGATCTATGAGCTGACATTGATAATAGTCTATTCTCTCCCATAGTAATCTTTGAATTAATGTCAAAGAGATAGTGGTGGCACACTAACTCACACGCTAATTTATGAAATGAAAATAAAATGAAACTTTATTACATATGAAGATTGAACATATATTACATTTTCTTGAAAAACAAAGATAGACTTTTTGACCAAGTACTACTGGAGACATCAATATCAAATCATACAGGCTTTTTGCTATAACACTATAACATTGTCTTAAATAGGTAGTCACAACAAAAGAAACAAGTACATGTAACTCATTTTCAAGGGCTCCTGATTTACACGACGCACAAATACATTCAATCCATCTTTTACTTTTAATTCTAAAATGATGAGAACTTAAGCAAAGCTTGCTGATAGCATTTCAATACTTGATAATGAAAATTGAAGATGGTCTACTACCTCTTGCAACTATCTATGAGCTAATGAAATTGAAGACATTAATGAAGCTAAACATAAGAGAACACATCAAACATGTTTAATTTAGAGTCTAAATGGATCATTTTCCTCATGTTTATTTATTATATTTAAAGTCTTAGTCTAAAGTTATGTTCCTTACTTAGTGATTATTATTTTGAATTTTAATGTTAAAGTCCAAAAAGTAAGTTATAGTTCACCTTCTAAAATCTAATTGTAAGAATGCCTCCATCCAAAGAAATAAATTAAGAACTATCCTCAAGCACATTGATACTCTTGCAAATGTGATATTCCAATTCATTGAAATGACTAAAATGATTCTATAATGAGAAATTGAATGCATTTGCTTCATTTTGCTTCACTTTACTTTACTTTGGATTCATTATGCAACACTAATTCTTAAATTAACTTCATTTTTTCCAAATCTAAAATATGGATGTTAAATTTATTTTTTATATTGGTTTCTTATATAAGTTTCATTTCAACAATTATAAGTTTTAGTTTAAGCATGCATGGCCACATAATGACTAACTAAGAATAAATCCTTTGTTGCATGTTATAAATTTAAGTTTCTATGTTATTTATAAATATTTATAAGAATGAATCCATTCCTCTTTATGCCAGCTTCATGAGAAATTAATTCCTTGAGTCTTCAAACCCTTGAAAAATTTGATTTCATAAATCCTACATCATGTTATCTCATTAAAATCTCCTTTACCTACGATTAATGGTTGACCTTAAGATAAAAACTACTTCAAAATCTTGTATTAAAGGCTCACTAAATAATCATTTAGTTGGACTTGTGATTACATCATGATTTGGTTCAACTTTTCTTTTTTTAAAAAAAATAGTGTTATTGCTAGAAGTAACTCTAATCGATAATTAGTGATAAACTCTTATTGTTGGAAGTAATTCAAATTGATATCAATCAATAACTCTATTTTCTTCTCACTTGTTAGCTTTTAAAAAAAAAACTTGAGACTATTGTGGTTCCTTATCATGTAAGTAATATCCAACAAGAGTATCCTCCATTATCATGCCTCTTATTGTGTGAATCAATGTCTAGTGATAAGTTGGTATTAAAGAGATTCTTGTAGGTGTCAGGCACTGAAGGAAAGTTGAATAAAGGTTGTTTTAGTTAAGGGAGCTCATTCTTCTTCCTCTTCCCATCATTGTGGTATCAAAGCAAGAGATGTGAAGTTCCTAACAAAAGTGGATTTTATGTTTCTTTCACTTGAAGATAAATAAGTGGATTTTTTCAAAATATGGTAGTGTAGATTTATTAGGCTCATTCTTCATCATGCATTATATCAAGAACATTTTTAAATGCTTTGTAATTTTCAATCAAATACATTATTCTTCCTATTAATATCATGTAATAAAGTTTTTAATGCAAATTAAGAATTATTGAAGTGTGAAACATTAAGAGAAAGCTACTAGGAAACCTTGCACTTACCCTTCTAAAATAAAAATTTTAAATAAAACATCAAAAATATTAAAATTTATTTAACACATGATCAAACAAAGAAAATAAATGTTATTGTGAGTTCAAATCAAAACTCTTACTAAAATCAAGCCTATAACTTGAAACTTCCAAATCAAGAGTCTTACCACTAATTTAACACTTCACTATTAGCCACACAACTAATCATAACTACAAGTAACCAAAGTAATCCAAGTTGAAAAAAAACCTTATAATGAGTAATCAATAAAAAATGGGTTAAGGATTCAAATCCACACATGGATAGTCATATTAATGTAAAGTGATAACAAGAGGTTACTAGATCAAGGATGTAACATATTAATAGTTACTCTTATAGAAGAGTTGACTAGCTATTATGGACATTGTCATTTTTTTAGCTTCATTATTAGAATGTTTGTAAATTAAAAAAAGTGTAGTTTTTATCATAAAAAATCAAGATATATCTTTGAATCAAGACACATGGAAGTGAGCACTATTGATTTAGATTATATACAAGTCTTAATACATAAGGATGAATTTAGTGTATGTACTTAAAATAAAATTATTTATGATGTTTGGTATAATGTTTCAAAAGTTTTCTCATGTATCATAACATGTAATTGTAATAGGGCTTCACAAAACAATATATAAAAACATGTCATGAAGATATTGATGGTGGTAAGAGGTGTTGATAATGTATTTACATTTCTTTTTGTTAGTAACATGTTTGATTCTCACAAGCCTTTTGAAGTGAATGCATTCAAAGCCATGAAGTTTCCTAGTCAGGAAGATGTAGTAGAATTAGAAATGCTAGATTGTTAATAGAAAATAAATCAGTTAGTTGCAACATTGTAACTACGATATTAGATCTACAATATCACAAATGTCATATTGTATGCTTTCATGCAATGTATCTAGGAATAGTATCAACTATAAATAGTTGATATATCCTTGATTTTATATGCCAAACCCTGTACTTGTACGTGTTAGTTTGCATTTTTTAGGATTTAATCATGAACAAAATAAGATTAGATCAACGTCAAGTTGAGTAGATATTTTTTCCAAGGGTTAGAAAGATGTCTACTTGATCTTCCAAGTAGACATCTTTCTAGAAAGTTCTAGTTATACAAAAGATGTCTACATCAATAAGAAGAATTTCATCCTACATAGTAGACATTTTCATCCAAAAGTAAATGTCTCTCCTAAAAGTGGGAACTTGAATAATAGATGTTTACTCTCAAACGATGCTATCTAACTTGAAACTTTGAATGTAGAGAAAGACATCTACTTTCCCACAGAGCTAGTTTTCTTAAATGACTTCCATCTCAAACATATATGTCTTCAATCATATTACACAACTCAAATAATCATTAGCTAGGGTTGTACTGATTATTTTTCAAGAAAATTTTTAAGAAATTAAGGGTTAGAAGCCCAAGGAAATTCTAATTTTGTAAGTAATTAACATCAAGCTCATTGGGAAATAAAGCTACAATTTGGAATTTCATCTTCATTATTTGATGTATGTTGTAGCATTCTTCTTTCATGTACCTAATGCAAGGAATTTGTAGTGGGTTCACTTTCCTTTATTTATATTTTATTTTCTTTTTTCCCCAAGATATTATGTGGATTTCTTGAGAGAGATTACACTTGTATGTTGAGGTTGGGCTAAACCCCCAAGCTTGGACTTACGAATCAGTTATATTGAGGGTATGTAAAGGTTTTGATGCCCTTGAAATCTCATTTTAAAAGAAACATATCTAGAGGTGTGCATGATACTACCCTATGAATGAGGACAATTAAAATTGGGGAACCATGTAGTTTGTATGTGTGCATTTATTATTATTGAATTTCATATTTGGCTATTCCTAAGATGGAACTTATTCATCCTCCCTTCTTTCTAAGTTCTTAATTATTAATAAATATTATCCATCTACTATATTTAATGCACCTTTTTATCATAACTATAGGTAGACTCTTGCATTTTTATTCTATGATTTTTGTAACAATTAGTGAGTGCCTATAGTGTGGTTTGAATTAATTGTATGACATCTTTATTTGAGTATATTGTACCTAGACACTTTGCATAATCAGTAATAAAGACCAATATTATTGCTCATCATTACAACATTCTAGCTTAGAATAGATTTTACTTTTCAACCTTTACTTTCATATGTTCATTATATTCTTATGCCCATAGCTTAATATTTACTTTCCAACATATGTTAGATATGGAAAAATAAGTAGTACCATCTCAAGTGTGAACACATGTTTGTTTAATAGTCCATATAATATTATTTCTTGGTTAGTCCAATAGGATATTGTTTAGTACTACTACTAGTAGATGTGTGCATTCAAAACATGTATAGTAAGTCGGATTAGACACTCATCACCTTAGGATATATTAGGAAATTATCTTTTTGTTAATTAGATTAGTACTTAATTTTTATACTTTACCTTTTTTAATGGCTAAATAATATCATATCATATGCCTCATCTTGGGTTAAACCATACACCTTAAAACTATAACTAACCCAATTAGAAAGAAAATGATCCATGATCAACTCTCAATTATTTAGAAGCCATACTAAGTCCATCCACATATTATGATAAGGTCACTTGTAACACTTATGATGTGTATGATTGAGCATGGGGCATACTAACCTCTTGTCAATTGTCATCACAATAATTTAGTACTACCCATGAAAATGTTATAGCAAACCATAAATATTATTATATTAGAAATGTTATTGTAGAATCACAAACACATAAAGAAATTATAGATGATGATGAACAAGAACAAGTAAGCAATGCTAATGTAATGAAAATGGATAATGAGCTCAGAAAGAGAATTGGGAATTTAGAGGTCATATTTTATAGATTTATTTCAAAGATGTCTATTAAGAATCAAAGTGTAATTACATTATAAAAATTATTACATATTTAGAGGAAAGATATGAGTTCTCTAAAATGCAGAATAGGTTGTAGAGTCCAAAGAGATTAGTCAAATTAGTTCTTCCAAGATAAATTAGTCAAATTAGTTCTTCCAAGATAAATATGACACTAAAAGGAAGTGCTTCAAAGAAGTTATCATTTAATGTACATGAAGATGATTGAACAAATACATAATGAAAACTTTAATTTAAACACATAAAGACATCATAATTAAGATAACATTTTAAAAAGCATTTTAACTAGTTGTCAATGTACTAACTAATAAGTAACAATTTGCCAATAACCTTGGTTAGACATGCAACTTGTTTACTATGTTATTTCTTTACATGAATTCCTATTTTTATTATATTTTTTAACATTAAATTTATGTTGGAATTTTCATGGCCTTTGCATCAATAGTTTCAAGTGCACATTATCTTGAACTATTCAACCCCTACACTATATGAACTAATCCAAAATTTTGGGTATATTTTCTATCTATATAGTTTTTGCATTTTAGTAATTTTGATATTTTCTTTTTTACGATGTCACTATTATTTTTACTATCTTATTATGTATGCTATGTTAATGGATCTTTGTGAAATTAATTTATAATTAAGCTATTTACAATCCTTAGACATGTTCAATACTAATGTGGTTTCTTTAGCTTAATTTGTGATGTTGTTAGGGTTTCGATTTAATGCCTTCCACTTTTGGTAACTCTAATATACCAAGATTTGATGAGTAAAAAGTAAGATCATAACTCTTCACTTTAAGATAATTATGCTTCATAATTATTTCTATAGTTATGAGTATTTTAAGTCCTACTAATTTGACTGCTAATGAATCCTCTTATGAAGAATAGAGTCATGTTGATCTTATATGTAACTTAGTACTATTCATAAGCTATCATAGATAGTCCATAACAAGTATTATTTTTAGTTTTGGAATCATGTCACATCATCTTTGTACTTCTTGTTATTCCAAATTTAGCTATGCTAAATTTATAAGTAATTCTTGTGTTTTAGTAGTGTTGCTCTTCCTTGGCAATGCATCTTCTTTTGGTGCTACACCTTGTTTTACATTATTGGTTCATGGCATACTTAAGATGCTCATTGGTAAATTAATATCCTCAATCTTATGTGAACTAGGCAACTTTGGACTTCAACTATCCATTGCTAAGTTGGATTAGCTACTCTATGATAACTAATGTATTGCTACCTCATTTTAGCCTATCCTTCTCCCTCACATAGCATTTATAGCTACTTCTTGTTGTGACATCCTTAATTTGGCTCACTATGTTGAATTCCTTTGGTCTATGATGCACTAGTCTACCTTTTGGTATTAGGCATATCTAGGACTTCTGCTTATCTTACTTACATCTCCCTTGGGTACTATTTGATAGGATCAAGAAGTCCTTTCTTCTACTAATTCTTATACTTACATCTTGAAGCTTGCTTCATTTATACTTTTATGAATCACACCTTTCATAACCTTTTGGCTTACGAATTCTTTTTATAGTTTTTTTTTCTAATGCTACTTCTCTTCTTGTTGATTTGCATAACTCTATATCTCTTGTTCCATTCTTATTCATACTTGCAAAGTGTGAACTTGGATTCCTTTATACTTCATAAAGAGTTATCACTTTTGGTAAACTATCATAACCTTTCATAATTCCTTATAAATTAATGTAAGAAACTAATGATTGTATTTTGAATTAAGAGTATATTTTAACACAACTCTTTAAGCATTAGTTTCTTAAGTTGGTCTTTCATATCAGCAAATTTAAGAGTGGTTAAATACATTCTTACTTTGAAAAATTTTTATACTTAACAATTTCTCTTTCTTTCCTTCCCTTGTGAATTTGGAAACATGATGATCATTCATTCTACAATGTTTAGTTGGTTACAATTTCCTTTTTACCTCTTCACTCATAATGCTTCTAGTGTATTCCTTAGCCTTTTCTTTGTAATATCTAGTTACAAGTATCTTCTAATTTGGAACAATATTATGAACTTGAAGAATTTCTAAGGATGAATTACTATGATGAATTCATTATGTTGATAAATCTCCTTGAAATTTGTGTCACTAAAATGCATGAAATGATATCTGATTAATGTTTCCATCTAAGTTCCCTAGACAAGGGCACAAAGCTTTTAACACGCAACCTTCATAATGATCTTATTTCACATGGTCACATCATATCATAGTTTGATTTTGATAACTAGGTACTTCCTTGATATATTTTCATCTTCTCTACTTATTGTAATATGGAGGACAAGTTTTCATCCTTAGTGTACTTTGTTATCCTCCATATTTGCTTGTTGTTTATGGAACAAGACTTATTATTAGCATATAGTGGGATCTATATTTCATGTCATAAGCTACATAGCCTTAAAGATAAAGTTCTTTTTTTTTCATTTTCTTTTTGGATCTTAATTGAAAAGTCTTTGCATTGGAAATGATGTGAAAACTTTACATGAAATGGAATCATGATTGACATCATTTCTAGTTTTATACACATTAAAATATTGGGGGTAACTTATAATAACTAGTTCTTATTTCAGTAATTAATCATGGTTTGATTGCCTTTATCTTACTACTTTTATTCTTTACTTAACATGTGGTACCAATTTCTAGTTTTAGAGAGAAATTTTTGCCTTGGAACTTGAGCCAAAACTTTGCACAAATGGCATCATGATTGATATCATTTCTAGTTTCATACACATTAAAAATATTGGGGGCAACTTATCATATCTCTTTCTCATTTTAGTAACTAATTATGGTTTGACTACTTTTATCTTACTACTTTCTATTCTTCCCTTAACATGTTGTACGAACTTCCTCTTTTAGAAAGAAAACTATTCATTGACATATCCTTTTTTTAACATTTCCTTTGTGTATTTAGCAATTAATTCTCTTTCCTACAACCAAGAACAACTATGAATCCTTTCTTGATGTGCATATCATCAAGTAGGAAAATGATATAGATTAGTATCCATAACTACAAGTCAGGACCTTAAGTTTTATACAACTTTTTGGTATCTTGTTTCTTTCTTGACTAATCTTCTTTTTATGTCGAATTAGGATTATCCATAATCCTCCTTATTATACCTTATGATTATTCTTAAGTCTATTTTATCTTTTAGCTATGGTTACCACCATAATTTTCTTGTAGTTATTTTTTGAAATGTTGCCTCCCTTGGCATTACACTTTTAAGTTGGATTTATAGTAAAACTTCAAGATCATTTCAACATTAAAGTCTTAGTAGCTTCTTAGGATCTTCACATAGGTCCTCCATAATTATCTAAAATCACCATCATAATATCTTCATTCAACTTCTCCTTTGCTTTTATCACCTTTGTAAGCTTCCTATAAACCTAGTTTATCTAACTAAGATCTTTATGGTGTCGAATATCTAACATTGCAATCTTTTAATTCTTTCTTCCACTTTTTATTAGCTTCAATATCATGATAGAGTTTTGGTTTAATGTCTTTCACTTTTGTAACTCTAATACATCAAGATCTAATAAGTAAGAAGTAAGATCATAACTTTGAACTTTAAGATAATTGTGATTCATAATTCTTTCTATAGTTATGAGTATTATTAAGTCTTTCTACTTTGACTATTGACAAATCCTCTTACAATGAACAAAGTCACATTGATTTGATTCATAACTTAGTACTGGTCATAAGTTATTGTAGATAGTCTATTACAAGTATTATTTTTGGTTTTGGCATATCATCACATCATCTTTGGATTTGTTGTTATTCTAGATTCAAGTATACTAATTCTTGCATTTTAGTGATGTTGCTCATGCTCTAGTAGTACATGTTCTTTTGGTATTGCACCTTGTTTTGCATTGTGAACTCATGGTACAGTTATGATTCTTATTGATAAATTAATATCCTTAGCCCTATGCGAGCCAGGTTACTTTGGACTCCTTCAATGATCCACCACTAAGTTAGGTTAATTTCTCTATGACTATTGATGGACTACTACCTTACTAAAGCCTATCCTTCTCCCTTACATAGCCTTCATGACACTTAATTCAACTCACTATGTTAGATTTATTAGGTCTGTGATGTACTAGCCTATCTTTTAATCCTAGGCATATCTAGGACTTCAACTTCTCTTACTTATGTCTCCCTTGGATACCATTTGGTAGGACTGAGACTTTTTTTTTTCTTTTGCTCTTTCTTGTGCTTACAACTTGAAGCCTTCCCCATTCATACTTTTAAAAATCACTATAATTTGTAATCTTTTGACTTATGAATGCTTTCCATAGTTGTTGTTCCAATACTGCTTTCTTTCTTGTTGATTCACATAACTCTATATATCTTTTTCCATTGTTATTCATACTTACAAAGTATGAACTAAGATTATTTTATACTTTGTAACAAGTTATAACTTTTGGTAAACTTTTGTAACCTTTCATACTCCTTATGGATTAAGTTAAGAAACTAATGATTGTATCTTGACTTAAGATGATATTCTAATAGATGTTTACAACTCTAATAATTTTTTCCATTATTATCATATTTAACATACAAAATTAATCAACATTTATGATTATTTTTATTATATGCATTAACATAGTAGTATAAGATAAACCAAGATTACATTAGCAAGTCTTTCAATTGCAAAGAGAGATTTTTCTTCACATTATGATGAAGAGAAATGTTATCCTTTTAATTGCTTACTTTTTGGAAGCATGAATTATATTAGTTAGTAATAAGAATCATAATGATATGTGATTTTGTTGAAGCTATTTAATAAGAGTTACCATAATTATAACTTATAAAAGATAATTGAAAATCTATACAATGTTTTCATTGCAAGCCAATGAAGACCAAAGCCTTTCAAGCTTGATTTTATTAGAAGCATGCTTTTTAATTAGAATCTAAGAAAGTTACATCAATGTTATGCAAAAATAATTTCATATTTAAAGATGGGATTTAAATTTATATAAACAAAGATGACATGATTATAAGAAAAAAATACATAACATAATATAAAATCCATGCTAATTAGTTATTGGGGAAGGAATTTTGTTAAGTTCTTTTGATAACCTAACACAATTACTCTAAGTAAATAATAGTATATGACTAAGTATATACTAAAAGAAAATTACTACAATTACTATAGCACCAATGGCTTTGGGTTATCTAAGAGTGGAACTAATTTTGTAAAATTATCTAAAAGAAATGCTTGAAACCTCTAATTCACTTCTAATGTAACAAAAAAATTAAAATTCCAATTTCATTAAATAGAATTTAGAACAATAATTGGAAATTGGATCTAATCTTTTAAGACTCATTCCCAATACTACCCAGATTTTAAAGATTTGTCACTATGATATTCTTATTAGGGATGTTCAAAATTCATTCCTTGTTAACTTTCACTTTACAACATTGGATAACTATTTTGATTTTAGTAGAGAAGGAAATGATACATTTTTCTGGGATCTTGCAAGAGTGCCATTTTGGCATGGAAACTTTATTTATTAAATCAATAGCCAAAGATAACTACTATTTATATAATATCATGAAGATGCTAAAAGTTTCCTAACATGAAAAGTAATTGCTTTCATTCAATTCAAAAATTTGAAATAAATCTAGTTCCCAAAAAGTATATGGAAAGTTCAATGGAAGAATCATTGAACTATATTTTCTTTACTACTTCCCTAGTTATATTATCATGGGGACTTAATACCTAACAAATAATTTATGTGAAAAGCCAGAAAGATTTTTTTAATATACCAAGAAAGATCATGTAAAAGCTTTTATTAGATTATATACCATATTTTAGAACAATACAATATAAATCTCTAATATCTAATATGGTGGGTATTTGATAATAACATGAAGTATAAAGGAGAATGACAAGTTTCTATTATTTCTTTGCTTACTTCAAAACATTTTATGCTACTAATATTCTCTATGATAAAAAGAATAAAATCAATACTAGAGTTACCTTGTGGTCCTATAAAAATAAAGTTGCATATTTTTTGATATTTATTAGTATCATTTAGAACTAATAAATCTAGTCATTCTCGTCAATCTAATAAATATTTTCCTCTATGATTAAATTGTTTATCTCTAGAGATTATATTCTAAAAATCTTTGACGAGTCCAATAAGTAACAAGAATTTGATTAGAACTAATACTAGCATTAAAGTTACCACATAAGCAAAATTTTCCTCTTGGAGTAAAACTAGCAATATCCATGCTAAGAGAATGAAAATGATCAATAAAAAACCTAAATAAAGTAGAATAATGAAGACATCCTTATTTAATACCAACAAAACTATTAAATAAAAATTTTTCTTACCAATTTGTAAATTGAATACATATCTCTTTATAAAGTTTTTGTATAGCTGATGAGTGGTGAGGTACCCCCTATGTCCAACCATACGAATCACAAGCATTCATGCACGATTTGGTTGAATTTTGTAGATGGAACTAGTTGTGAATCTAAATCATTATTCTTTGATCATAGTTTGTTGTCTTTCCACTTGGACAAGTGGTAACTTTGTCATGTATGGCTTAGTCCAAAGTGAGGCATATGATGTTGTCTAGTCCTATGCTACTACTAATGACGATAAAAAGATAAATTAATTAAGCTAATGAAAAATGGAAAATGAGATCTAAACTAGCCTACGTGTGATGAGTATCCATTCCCAACTGTCTATAAACACCTTGGGCTTCATATAACTACCACTAGGATTGCCAAGCATACGTCACTAAATGTGCCAAATGATACACTGTTGGGTTACCAAGTACTTATACTTAAATGCTTGTGATTAAGTTGTACTCATTCCACTTAATGACAAGAATAGTAAATAGCAATAAATGAAAAAATTAACTAAAGAAAATAGTAAATAATTAAATCAATAATAAATCTAAGTGAATGTAGCAATGATAGAATTATTCTCAATCTTTACTTCCAATCATGTAACATATCCAAGTACAACACACTCAAACAAAGATGTCATATGATTACAAACATTACATTACAAGCATGCAATGGGAATAATAGGACTTGAATTCAGAAATCTAAGGAAGACTATCAAAAACTAAAAACTAAAACTATGTCCCAACTATGCATCCAAGTGTTGTATTTATAGGCTAGCACGAAGAGATGATATTGGATATCCAACATCATTTCTTGGAATACAATATCATGTATCTGATATCAGAGCCTCAATATCAAGTATTCAATATCAAGACTGATATAATAATGACTCATCATACCCCCACAACTAAATTAAAACTTGTCCTTAAGTTAAACAAAATGAGGAACAAATTTGTTACAAAATATTGTTGGGAGGGTATGGAATTATTGACTGACTTAGATAAATAAATAAATAAACCTATACATGCTACAATGGTACATTACAAAAATTAGGACACAATACTACAAGACATAAAATCATGAAAGCTCATGTAGTTCCTAGAGGTGGTGGCTCCTCCATCGATTGCTTCCCTTTATCGCCAAGCTTCTAAAATTGGTAATGGTTAAGGAGCACTTGTAACTTTTCTTCTTCTATTCATGGATCCTATACCATTCAGGCTACTAAACTAATGTGTGCTAGTGTTGATACATCTCAAGGGCATGGTAGCTACGGAAACATTTTGTTGGCCTTTATGTACCAAGCCATAAACTACCATCGCTCTTCTTCAAATGCCCTAGCATTTTCTTTGAATTCATGATAATCTGTGAGTCTCTTGGCTAGGTTTGAAGCAACATCCTTTTATCCATGGTAGTGGGATTTAACCACCTCAAGTTTTGAGTTTGCTATGTGAAGTTTCTGCAAAGCGAGTTTTCTATCTGCAAACTCTTTCTCATATAGGACATAAATGATTGTCACATGTTTTTCTAACTCACTTCTAGGCTGAGCTACTATTAACATGGCAAGGTTGACATATCTAAGGTTAGCCAACACCATGTATTCTTTCAAGTCTTTGATTTGTAGGTCTTTATTTTTCACCTCTACTTGTTGGACTAGTGCATAGCTATCCAAAATTGACTACCATTCAAGATTTTGTGTTGACATGGACCCAATGTGATCTTTGGCCATTTGGATTTCTTTTTTATTTATTTTTTTCTACATGTCTACCTAGTCATGGAAGTGCTCTTTTAGCTTTTCATGCTTCTTGGCCTCATTCTACCACATGCTTATTTCAATTGCTAACTTTTGTCAAATGGCATAGACCTCCTTCATTGAGGGGGTTTTATTTTCCTTGGCCAATCTACTAATATCTTGGTTGGCCCTCATCAATTTTTTTCTTAACTAATGGATGCTTTCTTCCAAAATATGTTTTTTATTTTTCAATGGTGGTCAACCCAGAGCTTTCTACTATGAGCTGTTTGTTTTTTTCCTACATGGCGGTGAATGCCTTTTTATGAGCATAAGAATGTGCATCATCAACAAAGGCATTCCAAGTTGCCTTCTCCTTTTCTTGCTTAGTAACTATGGTTACCTTCATCAGTTTTTTGAGTTGCTTTGTTATGAATTACTCTAGCTAGTTAGGCATAATAAATCGAGCAAGATCCCATCATTCAACTCTCAAGGTGGAAAACTCTTATTGCAAACATTACACCTCCACTTCTACATGTTCCACCCTAACTTCATCCATGACCAGATTTCCTTTAGTGTCTATGCAATTTGATTGGCCTATAATGACATCACTAGGAATGTTAAACAAGATGATCATCACTTACCCTATCTGCAATAGTTGATCTAAAAAATCCTCATGTGTCATAGGAGACATTGAAGTCCTAGTGAGCATTTGTGAATCTCTGGCCCCATTTAGATCTACTAGGAGCACAATAGACATATTAAATGATTCTTTCATATGATTAGTAATCACTTCTGCTATACCTATTGCATCCTAATGTTGCATTACCACTACTATAGCACCTTCTCCCATTTCAAGCATCACTTGGAAGTGTGTGGCACTACCAGATATTTATCTAGACCATTGGGATTCTCCTCTTGATTGTAATGAGATCTACCCCCTCATTGGATTAGCTGAAATAATGGATTGCATGCCATCATTGATCACTCTAAAGAGGCTAGATTCCTCTCTGCTTTCCCAACTCAGTGTTTTGGCAACTTTTTGCAAATTGATTATTGCTAACCTATAGTCTTCTAGTGACAGAGGTGTAACTTGTGGCTCACAATGCTATTCAGGCTCTTGTTCAACTTCTTTCTCTAGTTCTACTTTCTTTTTCGATTCTTTCTCCTCACCAAGGTCTTTTCTTAGTGTTGTTGCTTTAAGCAACTCTGCGAAGCAAGCATTTTGAGCCTTCTCGGGGATGTAATTTATGTACCCCCAAGATTTCAACATGCTTGCATAACTTTCTGATTAGGTAAGGAAATGAAAGTATTGGATTCCCTACCTTTTTCTCCTCAAATTGCCTTTAAATCTCTATGCAGTATAATTGGGAAAGGTTGGCTGCATACATATCCATCAGGATGGCACTTCCCCTAGCTACATAGGTGAAGATTTGGTTGAGCCCTTTAGTGATGAAGAGATGGTATTTTCTTATCTTTAAATAGGTTCTCTCCACCAAAGTCAATTCATTATATGTGTTTTCATCCTTACAGTACTTCCCCCTTAAGCATAGCTTTCTCATGTTGAGGTCAGATCTTGTAGACAAATAGGCTAACTTATCTCCTTCATTTGGTAGATTTAGAGCCTTGATGATAGCTTTGACTAAAAATTAAAAATTGACTCCAAAAATGTTGATAGTTGTGCCTTCATCTTTATTGTGCTAGAACTGATATGTTTCACCAAGCTACCACTCGCCACTGTTTGCAAGAATAGGTCACAAAGGTGATGCCTGAAGTTGCATCCAAATTGCTTCTAGAGCAAACTCCATAAATGCACTGAAGTTCATCTCCATGATGACTATGATTAGCATGGATTTTTCATGAATTACTTCAAGGCATTCCATGGAAAATGTGAGACATTATCCCTACGTAGAAGCTTAGGGTTCCGCAACCTCTCCTTGGACTGACTACCCAATAACAAGAGCCTCTTGATGGATTCTGAAGGATTGGGCTTCTTACTCCTCATGCTCTACTTGCTTGTCTTACTGGCCCCGACCACCTCATCGGCATTTGGCTACACACTACAAAGGTTCTTCTTGTGCTTCTCTTTTTTGGGCCATTTGTAATTAATCAAAGATTAGATGTTACTAAGGTGTTGTTATTTAGCATTAACAAGTTTATACCTTACCCATGCCTTAGTCTCATTGAGTTCATATGATTGCAAAGTTAGAAAAATTTTCAGAAAAGTGGCCAAAAAAAGTGTTTATCTCTACATTTAACCTTACACAATTGGTTCCTTTTTCCTTATGGATGGCTTATTATGATAAATTTGATCCCTTAGATGGAGAAATTAAGGTTTTTGACATTTATGCAATTGATTGTTCATTATAATACTTAAGGTTTTTAACACTCTTACCCTTATAATATCCTCCAGAAATTATCAAATTTAGAAAAATTGGTACAAGTTCCTTACACAAGTATCCCCCACAACTAACTTGAACACTCCAGGTTTAGACAGCATAGAAATTAGAGTGGTAGAGAGCCAAATATCACAAGTTGAGTATCTGATGTCACGTCCCACCTAATATTAGGTACTTGATATCGAGGTTCATGGATGTGCATCTAATGAGGGTACTGTGCATGAGAAACAAAGCTTTGTGATTGGTTGGAAGGTTTTAAATTAGGTCCATAGGCCTAGGGTAAGTGAAAAATCAATTTTAGGCACTGAAAGTGTTAGAAGGTGAAGTTGTTGATGTGAAAATCTTTGAATGATACAAGAAAAGATATGTTAAACTGATGTTTTTGAATGGATCAATTACATGATAAGAAAAAGCATAAAATTTAACAAATAAGTTCTTGGAAAGTTAAGAATGATTTTTTTTTGTCAAACAAGTACAAGTCACAAAAGTTACACAAGTGGGTTCTCCCCAAGGCAGGCTCCAACCTATGATGCCCTTGTAACTACACCTAAAAATGTCCATAGGCACTAAAGGGTTTGAATGCAACACATACCTGTGCAACAAAACACACATGTTACAACCACCAATTTGAGATAATAACTCTATGTTACACAAAACCACAAGTTAGGATCAGACAGACAATGAGATGAGATGGACTATAGAAAGAATTGCAAATATTGGGACATGAGGTGTCTTACTAGAGGCACAGTGAATCCTTGTGTGTTATTAATGGTTAAATAATCATGAGCCCTTCATTCCAAGATTCAAACCAAGTCCAAACCACATTTTAGTGACATTGCATCATTTCATCACTTCTGCTAACAACTATAAGACTATCATAGTTGCAAGGAGTAACATCACTTGGTATTTTGTCCAAGGGAGAAGCTAATTTATGGCACACATGTTTTTTTCCATGTAAGTTCTGAGAAGCCACCAACCTTTAGGCATGGGTGCATGTCTTTCCAATGGGACCTGCAAAAATTATTCAGTGCCTTTTTGTAGTACTCTTACTTCCATTTTTATTAGAGCTACAAGGATATAATTACGACCTCAACAACATGATAGAAAATACAAAAGTGGCCAAAGAGAATCCACATATCCCCTTGATGTCACACCCTTTACATTTAGCCTTGGTTCTACACTCTACTACCTATACATAATGATTATGAATTTATTTTTATGTTGGATGATGGAAAAGAATATCATTATGACTAGTGCAAGAACCTCTTATTAATGGAATGAGTGGATGGATGACATGGTCTCACTACTTGAATAATCAGTCCCTTATGACTCAACAACATAGAGAAAACCTCACCTCAATGGGCTACATGATCATTTTATTCAGAAGCAATATTACATAACAAAGAAAATGAAAACAAAAAAATAGAAAAAGTTGGAAGGAATTAGAAAAACTATATCAAGAAATAAAAAATTGTAAAATAAAAAGATGAAAAACACTTATGAATTCTAAAGATTAAAATGGGGGATGTTCCCCATGACTAAACATTTGGCCGTGACAAGGATTAATAAGCCAATAGATAGGACCCATGCATGTATAAAACATTAGTAAGTGTTTATTCCCTAGCCACTAGGTATCTGTTGGTGTTGTGGTGGCTACATAGAAAAATTATTGATCACACATGTGATTGTTAAATGAATGGTAGGTCAGGGTATGAGGTTCGTTAACGTTGTGGATGTCTAACCCCCAATTGCATCCTTGATCATGATATGGTATGCATAGATTTGTTGGTCTTCCCATGCATGTAGATTTATTACTTGAGCTTGGGATTGGAGTAATGGTGGATGGTGGCCCTTATGTAGGATTAGAGGACAATGGTGGTGAAAAGGGAGGCATTGCACTAGATTGGCATTATGTTGGTTTACATGATGTGATCGGTCCTTGAGTGTTTTGCTTTGACTTACAATATTTTCTAAAGAAGGGATGTTTCTGATGTGGTGATTGAGACCTACCAGTGTCAACATGTCTATGCACATTTGCAGCACAAGTTGCATTCATTTGTTGATATTGTCGTGCCAAACCTTCCTATGTCACTAGTGGTAATGTGTAATCAGATGGAGTATGAGAATATAGAGGGTAGGGTGGATGGTAAGAGGTGTGAGGTGGTGATCCCTCTAGGGATGTCATAGATTGATAGTACTTGGGAGAGTGATAGTGGTGATTTAGAGTATAAGATGTAGAACTAGTTGGATAAATAAGGTGTTGAAGATAATATCCATGCAGTTTTGGTTGATAGGAAGGATAGGGCTGATTTGGTGGTGGCCTCCTCCACGACTGTGGTTTTTGCCACTATGGTTGATGACAGTGTTGAGGCTAGTAATAAGTCCCCTTAGGATAGTATGGTTGGTTGTTGGGTTGTTTATAATTATCTTGTGGAAGAGGAAATCTCTTGGGCATGTGCTTCTGTACAAACTTCAAATTTAAGATACTTGCCCAATACTCATGTAGATGCAACAAGACTGGGCAATGGCCCTTCAAATGGTCATATATGTAGATGTCACATCCATTATCTTCATCTGTGGTTGAGTCTATAACCTCACTTTCTTTAGCGATTTTTCCTATTTGTTGAAAAGTGTTCCTAGTTGTTTCTTGGTTCTGTATCCTTTATTTATTGTGATCACCTAGTTTGTATTGCATGATCTTCTTCTTGACCATCACAACGAGAGATGTAACATTTTCATATGTCCATTCTAACATCGTATTAAAATTTGCTACAAGTTCATCAATAGACTTTTGTATTGGCAAGGTTCATTATGGGATCACCTTATCAAGAGTAGTATCTTTCTCCTTACCATAGATATGGACCTCCTTCTGTTAAAGAGTTGGATCCCCCTGATATTTCTCAACATTCTTCTATTTGCATCTCTCCTTCTTCTTTTTCCACATGCTTGATTAGCTCTCAAATCTAATGGGTTCATAGCTCATATAATTGACTTGGAGCATACATTCCAAGGGTCTCCCTCATTTCATTATGAAGCCCATCTATGATGTGGAAAATTTTCCTTTCCTTAGAGAAACCATGGCCTAGGCATCTATTTAGTAGAGAATAATATCTTTCTAAGGCCATGTCCAAGAGTTCATGTTGTTCTGTGTCTCCATTCTTGGACACCCTTGCATAGGTTTCGTATTTCTTGTTGAAAAGTTCCAATAATGTGGAACACTGTTGGATTGAGTTTGGCTTCAATGATCAATACTACACTTTGATTCTATCGATTAATGTCCTAGGAAAGAGCTTAAGCTTTTCCCACCCACTTTCAATGTTGTATGAGACACAGGCATCATGGAAGGCTTGTAGATGATGTTGTGGATCTAAATCATAGCCTCTTATAAATTTAGAAATATTATTCATGTCAAGCTTGGGTAGGTGACTCTCTTTGTGATGCCTATGAGATATCTTAACTACATCTATGATCTACATTAGGCTCTAAGTGGCCACCAAGGGTTCATTGTCATCAAATAGATTGTGATGAAAATTTCTAGTTGGTTGATTATGTCAATTTTGTCTATGTTCACGTTCATGTCTTTGATTTTTCATGTGGGTTCGATTTCTATTTTTATTTTGAACCTTTACTAGAGCATTATCTCCATACCTATGTTCATCTTCATCAGAACTGGACATTGAAGGAGGAGAGAAAGATGAAGAACTAGAAGGATTTCCATGGCTTCTATGGTGTTTCCCAAGGTTCCTTAATTTATAGTTTCTAGGATTTGAGGAGGTCTTAGTCCTTGAGGCCTCCCCTAGTCTAGAACTTACTTCATCTCCTTCAAGGTTGTTTGCTTTAGGTGAATGTAGTCTTTGAGTGTCATTAGGGAAGTCATGAACATAAGAAACCTCTACATAAGGTTGGTCACTCTAATTTTCCTCACCATATATCTCATTAGCTCTCCAATGAATTTTTTCGTTATACAATGCATTATTTCTTCCTTGTGAAAGAGACATTGTTGTTGGCTTATGGCATGTGTGATTTAATGTTTTTTGAAGGATATATTGTTAATAACTTTACTACGATCATGTATAATATAATTAATCTAGATAACTAGCACAATCCTTGACAATGGCACCAATGATGAGTGGTGAGGTACCCCTATGTCCAACCATATGAATTACAAATGTTCATGCACAATTCGGTTGAATTCCATAGATGGAACTAGTTGGTCATCTAAATCGTTATGCTTTGATCACAATTCACAGTCTTTCCACTTAGACTAGTGGTAACTTTGTCACATATGGTTTAGTCCAAAGTGAGACATATGATGTTGTCTAATCCTATGCTACTCCTAATGATGATAAAGAGATAAATTAATTAAGCTAATGAACAATGGAAAATGAGATCTAAACTAGCTTATGTGTGATGAGTATCCATCCCCAATCATCCGTACATGCCTTGGACTTCATATAACTACTAGTGGGATTGCCAAGCATACATCGCTAGGTGTGCCAAATGATACACTGCTAGGTTACCAAGTACTTACACTTAAGCCCTCGTGATTAAGTCATACTCATTTCACTTAATGATAGGAAAAGTAAATAGCAATAAATGAAAGCATTAACTAAAGAAAATAGTAAATAATTAAATAATTAAAACAATAATAAGTAAATGTGACAATGATGGAAGTAATCTTGATCTTTTTTTCTAGTCATGTAACATGTTTAAGTACATCACACTCAAACAAAGGTGTTGTATGATTACAAACATCACACTACAGATATGCAATGGGAATAATAGAATTTGAATTTAGAAATCTAAGGAAGACTATCAAAAACTGAGAACTAAAACTATGTCCCAACTGTGCACCCAAGTGTTGTATTTATAGGCTAGCATGGAAGAGATGATATCGGATATTTGACATCATTTCTTAGAACCCAATATCATGTATCCAAGCCTCAATATTGGTATCTGATATCAAGGCTGACACAATGATGACTCATCAATAGGAAATAAAAATATGTCAAGAACTTCTAAATTTTTCAAACACATCCATAACTAATGAGTTAAGATTTGATGGGCCCTAATGTCAAATACACGATGTCAGAGTCCCAACATCATGTACCTGACGTTGGGGCTAATAAGTAATGTCAAATACTTGACATCGCCTCATTTGGACCTCACCTATAAATACTACACTTGTGCTTCCGGATGAGATAGCTTAGAAAGTAGTAATAGATAGTTTTAGTTTTCCATTTCTTCTTTCTAATCCATTATTCCTAGTGCATGCCCATAGTGTAATGTTTGTAATCATATGGCACCTTTGCTCAAGTGTGACATACTTGGACACATTACATGACTAGCAATAAAGATCAAGATTACCTGCATCATTGTAGCATGCACTTAAATTAATATTGTTGCTTCAATTATTTAATGCTTTCTTTAGTTAAACATTCCCATTTATTGTTGTTTACTATTCCTGTTAAGTGGAATGTGTATGCCTTAATCACGAACGTTTAAGTGTAAATACTTGGTCACCCAGAGGTGTATCATTTAGCACAACTAGTGACATACACTTGGTAATTCTAGAAGTAGCTCCATGAAGTTAAAAACATGTATGGATGATTAAGAGTAGATACCATCACCTTAGGCTAATTTAAAATTTGTTTTCATTATTCATTAGTTAATCAATTTATCTCTTTCTATCATTAGGAGTAGCATAGCATAGAATTAGGAACCACATCATATGCCTCACTTTGGACTAAACCATACATGACAAAGCTACCACTAGTCCAAGTGGGAAGATAGTGAACTATGATCAAGGCATAACAATATAGATGCTACAACTAGTCCCATCCATGAAATTCAACTAGATTACACATGAATGTTTGTAATTCGTATGGTTGAGTGTAGGGGTACCTCGCCGCTCATCATTGGTGTCATTGCCAGGGATGGTCCTAGTTATCTAGATTAGTTATATTATATATCACTGTAAATGTATTAATGATATATTTTTTAGGAAATATTAGATCACACACATTATAAACCAAGAACAATTTCTCTCTCACATGGAAGTGACTATGTGTTGTATAGCGAACACATTCATTAGAGAAATAACAAGATATATGATGAAGAAGATTAGAGTGATCAACCTTATGCAAGGGTTTCTTATGATCATGAAGACCCTGACAACACTCAAAGACTACATTCACCTAAGGTAAACAATCTTGGGGGAGATTATGTTGGTCCTAAAGTAGGGAAGGCCTCAAGGCTTAAGACCTCCTCAGAAACTAGAAATGAAAAATTAAGGGACCCTAAAGAACACCATAGAAGCCATGGCAATACTTCTAGTTTCTCATCTTCCTCTTCCCCCTCAACTTCTAGTTTTTGAAAATGATGAACATAGGTATAGAGATAAGGTTCCACTACAAGGTTGGACTAAAAACTGGAATCAAACCCATGGGAAAAGTCAAAGAAGTCACCATGAACATAGAAATTTCCCTCATAATTTGTTTAATGACGATGAACCCTGTTGGCCACTAAGAGCCTAATGTATATCATAGAGGTTGTTAAGATATCTCACAAGCATCACAAAAAAGAATCATTTACCTAAGCTAGATATGAATAATATTCTAAAATTTTTAGGAAGCTATGATTCAAATCTGCAACATCATTTACAATCCTTCCATGATGCCTGCGCTAACTATAACATTGAAAGTGGATGGCAAAAGCTTAAGCTCTTTCTTAGGACACTAATTGATAGAGCCAATGTGTAGCATCAATTACTGAAACCAAACTTAATTCGATGATGGTCTACAATACTAGAACTTTTCAACAAAAGATACTAAACTTATAAAAGAGTGTCTAATCTAAGGAGACAAATACAAGAGTGTAAATAAGAACAACATGAACCCTTGGACATGGCCTTAGATTAATATTTAGCCTTTCTGAATAAATTCCCATGTCATGGTTTCTCCAAGGAAGAGCAGCTTTACCACATCATATATGGGCTTTGTAATGAAACAAGGGTGATCCTTGGGATGTATGTTCTAGGGGAACTATACGAGCTTCAAGCCCATCAGATCAAAGAGCTCAAAGAGCGTATGATAAAAGAAGGAGAAATGTATAAATGGGAGAATGGCGAAAAACATCAATGGGATCCAACTCTTCAATCAAAGGAGGTCTAAATTTATGATAAGGTAAATGAAACTACCTTTGATAAGGTGATCCCATAATAGACTTTGTTAATAAAGGAGTCTCTTGATGATTTAGAAGCAAAGTTTAATAAGATGTCCAAATGGGTAAACGCCAACTTCACAACTCTTGTTGAGATGATCTTGGAGAAGCTCATGCAACACAAGCCATGTGCTCACAATCAACAAAGGATATAGAACTACGAAACAACTAAGAACACTTTTCAACAAACAAGAAAAATAGCTGATGAAAGTGAGGCTAAAGACTCCACTACAGACAAAGATGATGGATGTGACCTATGCATATATGACCACCCAAGGGGTCAATGCTCCATATTATTGCATCTACAGGGGTATTGGGTAGGTGCCTTAAATCCAAAATTTGTACAAAATCACATGCCTTTGAGACTTCCTCTCCCACGAGGTAATTTTAGACAATCCCACAACCAATCATACCATCCTAGGGGGACTTACCACCAACCTCAACACAGTCATCAACCGCAGTGGCAACAATCACAATCATGGGGATGGGGGGTGAAGGGGGGGCCATCACCACATCAACCATATCCTTTGAAAACACACAACTATTATGTTCAACACCCTATTTCTCCATCTATTCCAGCATCCTCCACTTCAAATCACCACTATCACTCTCTTGAGTACCATCAATACATGACATCCCTTGAAGGATCACCACCTTGTGCCTCTTACCATCCAACCTACACTTAATATTCTCATCATCCACCTTCTTATGTGCCACCACCACCAACTCAAGAAGGTTTAGCACCCCAATATCAACAAACAAGTAACACTTGTGCTACAACTATGGATATACATGCTGACATCAATGGGTCCCAACCACAGTGCCGAAAACATCCCTTCTAGAGGAAAGGTCATAAGCTAAGGCAAACCATGCATGAACCCACCACATCATTTGAGCTAGCACAAGACCAACCCAACGCATCACCTTCCTTGTCTTAACCAACATCCTTCGACCATACACAAGGGCCACCATCTGTCCATACATGAATCCATGCATACCATCTCATGTTCAAGGGTGCAATCGTGGGTGAGTCATCCATAATTTTCACACACCTCATATTCTGACCCACCATACATATAACCATCAAGTATGTGACCAACATTTTTTCTACCCAGCCACCACACCACCAATAGGTACCCAATGGCTGGGGCATGAAGGGTTTCCAACGTTTCCTACATGCATGGATCCTATTCAACCACTTACTAATGCTAGCCACAACCAAATTTTTAGTCGTGGGGGTTACCCCCCATTCTAATCTTCAAGATTTTTTTAAGTGCTTTTTATCCTTTTGTTTTACAACTTTTTACCATTTTCCTATTTTTTCTACTTTTTCTAGTTGTTGTTTTAATTTTCTTTGTATGTAATCTTGCTATTGATCATGTTGCCCATTGAGGTGAGGTTTTTTCTCTATGTTGTCAAGTCATAAGGGACTAATTATTTGGACATTGAGACTACAACATCCGTTCACCCATTCCATTAATAAGAGGTTCTTGCTCTAGTCATAATGATAATCATTTTCATCATCCAACCTAATAATAAATCTATAATCATTATGTCTGGATGGAAGAGTGCAAAACTAAGGTAGAATGTAAAGGGTGTGACATTAAGGGGATTTGTGGATTCTCTTTGGCTACTTCTATATGTTCTATCATGTTGATGAGGTTGTAACCATATCCTTGTAGACCTAACAAAAAATGGAAGTGGTAGTCAGAGCAACTTTAAATGGCATTGAATAAACTTTTGTGGGCCCCACTAGAAAGACATGTACCCATGCTTGAAGGTTGGTGACTTCTCAAAACCTTCAAAAAACAAAATAATCAGAGTGCCATAATAAAGCTCCTTCCTTGGACAAAATGCCAAGTGATGTTACTCCTTGCAACTTTGATAGCCTTATGGTTGTTTGTTGATGAGATTAAATGATATAGTGTCACTAAAAGGTGGTTTGGACTTGGTTTGAATCTTGGAAAGAAGGCCACATAGTTATTTAACCATTTATAACACATAAGGTTTCATTATGACCATGGTACAACATCTCATGTCTCGATTTCTACAATTCCTTCTTCAATCCATCTCATCTCATTGTCTAGACGTTCATAACTTGTGGTTTTGTGTAACATGAAGTGATTATCTTAATTTAGTGGTTTTAACATGTGTGTGTTTTTCTTTCATAGGTATGCATTGCATTCAACCCCTCTAGTGCCTACAAACATTATAGGTGTGGTTACACAAGGGCATCATAGGCTCAAGCCTACTTTTGGGAGGACCCACTAATGTAACTTTTGTAACTTGTACTTATTAACTATGCATACACCATTTTTCACCTTCCAAAAACTCAAATTGTTTCATCCTATTATTTCCCTTCTCACAACATTAATTTGTCCCACAATCAAGCTTTCAACACCCTTTTTCTTACTCATTCTCGTACTTTTCACGTCAACAACTTCACCTTATCCAACTTTTGGTGCCTCTAATTACTTTTCCACTTACCCAAAATGTAAAATTTAACTTTCAACCTTCCAGTCAAAACCAAAGCTTCAGTTTGCATGTCCTTTGGCCCCATAAAAATCAATATTTTTTGACTTTGGCATTGTGTACTCGACATCGAGTCTAAAAATTTATATATAGTTGACCCCTATGCAACATGAATTTCATTTCTCTCATTTCTTACTAAGGGAGTTATTGCAATTTTTTCTCGAGACTTAGAGCTCTGCGCCTCCAACTTCCACTTGTGATATCTAGCTCTCTAATGCTTCAATTTCTATACCATCTAAACCCAGAGTGTTTAACGTAGTCCTAGGGGATGCATGTGTGCAAAACTTGTGTTGATTTGTTAAAATTTGCTATCACCCGGAAGGTATTCTAAGGGTAAGAATGTTAAAAATCTTAGGACTTATAATGAAAAATCATTAATGATGATGCCAGACATCCAATTTCTCCAACCATTGGGCTTATAACCATTATTTTAAGCCACATATAATGAAAAAGGAACTAGTTGCGATGGGTCGTAGAAAGAGATAGACACCTTTTAGGGAATTTTTTATGAAAATTTTCGTAACCCTATAATCATATGCATAATGAGCTTAATGAATTAAGGTTATGAGTAATGTATGAATGGATTAATGATAATAAACATAACCTTAGTAGCACTTGGTTTTTTCTTGATTGCAGATGGCCCTAAAAAGAGGTGCTCAGGGTGAACCCTCATGGAGAGCCACTAAGCGTCCATGTGATGGCTATGGCCAGCAAGGAGAACATGAGGAACATTTTTAGTATCCATCAAGAGGCCCCTGCTAGTGGGCAATCAACCTAAGGGGAGGTGATAGAAGTACCAATACTTAAATAGGGACAACATCTCACATTTCCCCCTAATTACCTTGTTGCCATCTTGGAAAAGTCCACATTGGCCTCGATCATTGTGGAAATGAACTTTGGCCCATTCATGAAGTTTTCCCCAGTCAACTCAAAGTGTTCCCATTGTGGCCGATCCTATCAAACAGTGATGAATGATACTTGGAGGAAGTCTATCAATTCTGGCACAATAAGGATGAAGGTACCACTATGAATATCTATGGGGTGAATGTCTCTTATGTAATCAAAGATATAGCTATAGCTCTCAACCTGTGTAATGAAGGGACCAAGGTTGCTCACCTATCCACCAAACCTAACCTTGAAATGAATAGACTATGGCTAAGATGGGCATGTGATAAAGAAGATAAGTCATACAATGAAATGACTTTGAAAGAGAGAATCTACTTTAATATTGGAACATACCATCTATTTCCTACTGATGAGTGACAAGGTACCCCTACACTCAACCATACGAATACGAGCGTGCACGCACGATCTGGTCGAACTCCGCAGACTAAATGCCTTACGCCACAAGAAATACTTGGGGTTAATCGTTCGTTGTCTTCCCAAGCTTGCTTGTATGT
>MNCI01006092.1:303392-340315 GCA_015680685.1 Gnetum montanum | reverse complement strand
AGGACTCCTACTGCGGGCACATGGGAAAAATTCTAACTCTGGAGTGTTCAAACTGCCAGAGCTTTGCTACTTCTAGCCAAGATTGGGAAATGAGGGGAGTGCCACCTCTTATTTATAGATATGGCGGCGGACCGCGATATCGTGTACGCGATATCGCAGGGAAAGACGTGATATCGCGTACGTGATATTGCATGGGATGCGATATCGCGGCGGCCGTGATATCGCAGCACTATGCATGTCGCGTCTCATCACCTACCAAAGGGCTTAATTGAATCTCAACTTATGTGGGTAGGGGAAGTGCCATTCTAATGGAAAAATTTGCAGCCAACCTTCCCCAATATTACTTTATAGAAATCCAATGACGATTCGAAGAAATGAATTTAGGGAGACCAATACTTCAATTTTCTTATCTAATCAAAAAACTGTGCAACTACGCAGGAATCTTAGGATATACCAATGATGTCCTTTGGAAGGCTTAGCACACCTCCTTTACAGATCTCCTCAAACCCGCAACATTAAGAAAATATTCTAGTAAGGAGTAAGAAGCTAAAAAGGAGGTAGAACCAAGAATTGAAATGCAACAAGAGCCTAAGCAGCACCCACAAGCACAAGCTCCATCATTGCCATCGTAAGATTATAGATTGTCGATGAGCCCCCTACAAGAATCGTTGAGATCGTTAGCTGGGGGAGCAGGGATGAGGCCAATCTCTTCTAGGTTATGGATGATGTCATATGACCCACTATATCAACTGATCCAACAAGGAAAGAGATCTCGATTCAATCAGGAGGAGGGGGATCCTAGTGGTCATGCCACATCTCTAAAAACACTACATCTTTTCAAGTCACCTTGGAAATTGGTGAAGGCATCACAATTGTGGTGCTACAACATGAATATGTAGTAGGCATGACAAAGGTGATCACTAATTACATCAAGGAGTCATTCAATGTTCTTATTGTGCCTTTGATTGATTTGTCAAGTACTAAAGATGCACAAATGCTAGCTAGAACCTTAATGACTCTTGTAGTGCATGAGAACATGCTTGATCATTTGATGCAGACAAGTTAAGTGATGACCACTCTATTTGACATCCCTAGCAATGTCACTACAGCTCAATTAAATCTCATCATTATCAAAGAAAAGTTGGTCATGGCTGAGGTCATGGCAAAACATGCAAAAGCTAAAGTAAAAAAATTGTAAGAAGAGCTAGCTACCCTGCGAGCTAAACGATAGGATCCTATCCGATTTTTCACATTTGACCAACTGGAACAATTTTGGATAGAAGAACTTACCAAAATAGTGAAAGAGAAATCAACTATAGAGTAAAAAAAGGAGATGGTGGTTTGGAATGCCTTTACTGCAAATGCACAGACCCATGTGCATAAAAAGGCACTGACCACTACCCAAGAAGAGAATAAGCAGCTCACTATAGAGAATGCCCAGTTGACCACAGTGGAGAAGCAAAAGGACATTTTGAAAGAGAGTATCCACCAGTTAAGAGAACAATTGGTGAGGGTCAACCATGATATGAGTAGCTCAGCCTAAGAAAATAGAGCCCTCTCTATGAAGGAGGTACATGTTATTCATCAAAAGATAGCAATTGAGATCAGCATGTGGTAGAACAAGGCCAAAAGACATGAGAAGTTAAAAGAACACTTTCGTGACTAGGTTGGCATATATAAGGAAATCAATGAGGAGGAAATCAAGATCTCCAAGGCCCACATCAGGTCCTTGGTAGCACAAAATTCTAAATGGCAAGCCATTTTAGACAGTTATGCCATGGTCCAACAAGTAAAAGTTAAAAATAAGGACCAGTAGATAGAAGATTTGAAGGAATACATGGTGTTAGCTAACCTTAGATATGCCAACCTTGCCATGTTAACAGTAGGTTGTTCCTGAAGTAAGTTGGTGAAGTAAGTGGTGACCACCTACACGCTATATGAGAAAGAGTTTGCAGATCAGAAGGATTCTTTGCAAAAGTTATAAGTGGAAAACTTAGAATTAGAGGTGGTCAAAGCTAGCTACCAAGGATAGAAGATGTAGCCTTGAACCTAGCTCGGAGATTGACATATTATCATGAGCTAAGGCTTTCAAGGAGGAACAATGATAGTTCACAACATGGTATGTCAAGGCAAATCAAATGTTTCTGCAACTAGAATGTCCTTGGGATGTATCGACACTAGCACACATCGGCATAGTAGCTTGAACAGTGCATGACCTAAGGACAAAGGAAGAAAAGTTATAGGCTTTGCTCAATCGATACAAGTTTCAACAGCCTGGTGACAAAGGGAAGCAGTTGATGGAAGAGCCACCACCTCCGGACACTACATGAGTTTCCTAGTCTTTTTTTATTTTTTTTTGTAATAATGTGTTCCATTTTTGTACCACACCACTACAGCATGCAAAGAGTCAGTTATTTGTCCATTGGTTAAGTCAGTCAATAATCCCATACCTGCCCAATATTTTTGTAAAGAACTTGTTCCTCATCTTTTTTTAGCTTAAGGATAAGTTTTCATTTATTCATGGGGGTATGATGAGTTGAGATTTGATGGGCCCTAATGTCGAAGTCTTGACATCGTGTACTTGGACTTTGACGTCATGTATTCAACATAATAAGCGACATCAAATACCTTGTGTCACCTCATCTAGACCTCACCTATAAATACTATACTTGGGCTTCTAGATGAGACAGCTTAGAAAGTAATAATAGATAGTTTCAGTTTTCCATTTCTTCTTTCCAATCTGTTATTCCTAGTGTAGGTCTGCAGTGTGATGTTTGTAATCATATGGCACCTTTGTTCAAGTATGACATACTTGGAAATGTTACATGATTGGCAATAAAGATCAAGATTACTTCCATCATTGCAGCATCCACTTAGATTAATATTGTTGTTTCAATTATTTAATGATTTCTTTAGTTAAACATTTCCATTTATTGTTGTTTACTATTCTTATTACTAAGCAAAATGTGTACACCTTAATCATGAGCATTTAAATGTAAATACTTGGTTGCCCGAAGGTGTATTGTTTGGCACAACTAGTGGCATACACTTGGTAATCCCAAAAATAGCTCCACAAAGTCCAAGACATGTATGAATAATTAAGAGTGAATACCATCTCCTTAGGCTAATTTAGACTTTTTTTCCATTATTCATTAGTTAATCAATTTATTTCTTTTTTCCATCAAGAGTAGCATAGCATAGAATTAGAAACCACATCATATGCCTCACTTTGGACTAAACCATACATGACAAAGCTACCACTAGTCCAAGTGGGCAGACAACAAATTGCAATCAAGGCATAACAATCTAGATGCTATAATTAGTTCCATCCATGGAATTCAATCGGATCATGTGTGAACGCTTGTAATACATATGGTTGAGCATAGGGGTACCTCACCACTCATCAATAAATTACTTTGAAAATCTACAAAGTAGATAAAATTTTTCTTATGTGGACCTTTTTCTCTATCAATAAAATATCTTAAAGTGATAAGATGATCTATAGTAAATGATACCACCTAAATCCTACATAAAAAATTCCATGTATTTAATTTTTTTCAACCCATCTTCCAAGCATATATTTTGGAATAGTATCTGATGAGTGGCGAGGTACCCCTACACTCAACCATACGAATACAAGCATTCATGCACAATCCATTCGAACTCCGTAGATGGGCTAGTTGTGGTATCTAGATAATTACACATTGATCGTAGTTCGTTGTCTTCCCACCTGGACTAGTATTTACTTTGTCACATATGGTTTAGGCCAGAGTGAGGTGTATGATGTGGTCCTAAGCTAGTGCTACTCCAAGAGGCAATGGAAAATAACTCTAATTAACCTAAGAGGGAAAGGGAGAAGAGAATCTAAGCTAGCCTAAGTGTGATGAGCATCCATCCTTAATCATTTGTACACATCTTGGACCTCGTGTACTACCATTGGGATCACCAAGCACATGTCCTAGGTAAGCTATTGGGATACTAAGTAGTCACACTTAAATGCTCATGATTAAGTCATACTCATTCCATGTTTACTAACAGGGGTAGGAGATGAGGGTAGAGAAATATAAATTACAAAAGTAATAAATAATAATTAAAATTAAGTGAATGTTGTAATTATGAAGTAATCTCAATCTTTATTGCCAATCATGTGTGTGTCCAAGTACATCACACTCGAATAAAGGTTTTGTACAATCACAATCATCACACTGCGGGCATGCACTAGGGAAAGGATTGAGAGGAAAAACTAACAAAAAGATCCTACTCTAACACTAACTTCCTATTACTTTCCCATACACCCAATTTTGTATTTATAGGCTCACATAGAAACCACAATATCACGTATCCGATATCGCTAGCTAGGCTATAATATTGCGTACCCAATATCAAGGGTCTGATATTGGGACTCATCAGATATTAGGGGTCCAATATCAGGACTCATCAGATATCAAGGGCCCAATAATAGGGGTCTGATATCAACACCTGGTTAACAAGGGTCCGATATTAGCACCTGGTTAACAAGGATCTAATATCAACACCTGGTTAACAAGGGTCCAATATCAAGGGTTCGATATCAGCACCTAACAAACTAAAATTCATCATACCCCCACAACTGAATAATAACTCGTCCTTAAGTCAAAGAAAGTGAGGAACAACCTTAATTGATTACATAATGGATGGGTATGGGATTATTAACTAACTAGAAATTCATTCATGTCATAGTGGAGAATTGAATATGACAAAATTGGAACACAGACACAAAATTACAGAATTTACTGGAACTCATGTGGTTCCTGGTGGCGGTGGTTCCTCCATGGATCTCTTCCCCTTGTCTTGTGCTCCAGGTTTTGGAAGTTGATGGCTCTAAAGGAGTGCCTAGAGCTTTTCCTCTTCAATTCAAAGGTCGTGTGCCATCCATGCTAATGCTCCAATGTTTGATGGAGTTGGCACCTTCCATGGACATAGTAGTTGTAGGAACACTTGATTGGCCTTGACCTTCCATGCCACAAATATTTGTTGTTCCTCTTCATAGGCTCAAGCCTTGACCTCTTCACCTTTTTCTTGGCTAGATTATGCAGTGACAAGAGTTCCCTGATGGATGCTGAATAATTGTGCCTCTTGCTCCACATGGTCTACATGCGGTCCTTAGCTTCTGCCTTCCCCTGGGCATTTAGTTGCACATTTAGAAGGTCCTCCCTGTTGTCCTCTTTTAGGGGCTATCTATAATCACACAAAGATCAATTATTAGTAAGATTATTGAAAGAAGTTCAATTATTTCATACCTTACTTATTGCCTTTAGTAAATGTTGAATTCTTTGCTTAATGTGATTTTAGAGTTAGAAATTTTTTCAAGGAAGTTGCCCTAAAAGTTTAATGTCAAACCTAATTTGTTTAGGTGACACATCAAAGGACATGTAATGGTTTTGAGGAATGTTTGATAAAATGATGATAAGGGAAAGAATAGATTTGGCAATGAAGTAGTCAGAGGGTATAAAATGATGTGGTGGTGTGCAACAAGTACAAATTACAAAAGTCACACATGTGGATCCTCCCCAAAGTAGGTTCCAACCTATAATGCCCTTGTGTAACCACACCTTAAAATGTCCATAGGCACTAGAAGGCTTAAATGTAATCCACACCAGTTCCGCAAAACATGCACATGTAGATACCACCGTGATGAGGTATGAATTGAATGCTACACAAGACACAAGTCACAAATACATGGACAGTGAGATGAGGCGAATTGTAGAAGGGATTGTAAAGATTGGGACATGAGGTAACTGACCTAGGGCATAATGAATCTTGAGTGTAGGGCATGATTAATGTGTCATTAACCCATCACTCCAAAATCAAGACCAAGTCCATTCCTTCAATCAGTGACATCGCATTGTTTCATCTCATGGTGGACATTCATAAGAGGATCATGATAGCAAGGCATATGATCACTTGGCATTTCGTTCAAGGGAGGAGTGATTTGAAATTGCTTATGGTACTTTGGTCTTGATATTTTCTTTTTCTTTTTGCGTGGCCACTTTGGCACACTCTTCTTGCTCTTTTTTTTAATGCTTAATTCAAAGAAGCCACCTACCTTCAGGCATGGATGCATGTCTTTCCAATGGGACCCCCTAGAATAGCATTGGGTATAGTACTCTTGCTCCCATTTTTCGTTAGATCTACAAGGATCTTAGTACACCCAGGCTACATGGTAACTCCTACAGATGTCACCAAAGAGAATCCACAAGTCCCCTCGATGTCACACCCTAGCCATTCCCTCTTGGTCCATCCTTCTTCATTCTGGGTATAATGAGCACAAGATTACTTTAAGTTTTAATGTTTTCAAGAATATCATTTTACCCAAAGTAAAACCTCTTATTAAGAATGGTTAGGTGGATGTGATGGGCTCGCTGTTCAAGTAATTAGTCACCTGAGATTTGATAACATAGAACCACACCTCAACCAACGAGTCACATGAGTGCTTTATTCATAGATGAGATTACTCATAAAAAAGATAAAAAGATAAAACAATAAATTAAAAGATGAAAAACTAGAAAACAAAAAATTGTAAAATTAAAGAAAAGGAAAAATATTTATTAATTCTACTTGTTAGAATGGGGGATATCCCCCATAACTAAACTTTTGATCATGGCAAGAATTAATAAATAGAAGGCTTGGATCTAAGCATTTTACAAATATTGGGACCCGATCATATCTGAACCACTGGGTATCTTTTGATGTAGTGGTTGGAATGTACCCAAATTGGGATGCACACACTGTATTAAAGTTGACATAGTGGGGCAAGTTAGAAGATGAGTTTAATTGATAAGGAGTTGACCCACTATGGCACCTGTGACCGTAAGATGGTATGCAACGATCGATATGTCTCCTACGTGGCTATATTCATTGGGCCACATAATTGTTGGAGTGTTAAGTGGTGGCCCGGATAAGGTAACATGAGGTGTTGGATTCGAGGAGAAGGATACACCATGGTGTTGAACTTGTGCTAAGTGGGAGGATGCAGTGGTCTCAGAACTATGCTATTCCTTTCTATGGTCATGTCTAAAGAAGGGACACCTTCGATGTTGTGGAGGATTCCCACTACGATTGACAGTAGCAGCACAAGTAACGTTCATGGGTTGATGCTATGGTGCAAACCCTTCGGGTACAATTGGTAGCAATGTAGAAGGAGGTGAAGGATAAGAATATTAAGGGTGAGGAAAAGTGTACATCACATGAGGTGATGATCATGTTGGATAGGATATGGATTGATAGTACTTAGGAGAATGATAAAAAATGTGGTGAGATTGAGGCTGTTGACTTGGTTGGGGAAACAGGATGCTAAACTTGATAAGCACTTAGGTTTGGATGATATGAAGGGTGTGACTAGTTTGGGGGTGGCCTCCCCCACAATTGGGATTTTTGCCACTATGATTGAACACAGTATTTTTGTACGAACTATGGATGTAGCATTCTTTCCCAATGCTCATGTAAATGTGACAAGATTGGGCATTGACCTTTGGGATGATCATACAAGCAAATGTTACATTGATACATATGATTAGTAGTTGAGTTCTTATTCTCTTCAACCCTTCTTTTTGATTGTCTAAGGGTGTTCTATCCTCCTTCTTGGTTCGTCATGGTTCTACCTCTAATAGTGTTGGTATGTTCTCCACATTTTTCATGCATTCATTCCATCATCTTATTGATCTTTGCCTCAATTTCATCTAGTTATTATTGTCCTGGCAAAGATTGTTCCACCTCCTTAAGATGAGTTGATTTCTCCTCTTCATGATTATGGACCTTTGTTAAATTGAGATTTTGGTCTCGTTGAGATTTTTCAACATTCTCCCATTTAGCCATTTCTCCTTCTTCCTTTGCTACCCACTTGATAAGCTCTTAAAATTTATGGGTTCATAGCTTGTATAGTTGACCTAGGGCATACCTCCCTAGGGTCTCCCTTGTCTTGTTACAGAGCCCATCTATGATGTGGTACATTAACCTTTCCTCGAAGAATCCATGGCCTAGGTAGTTATTTAACAATGCATAATATCTTTCTAAGGCCATGTCCAAGGGTTCATGTTGCATTTTTTTCCATTCTTGGATTTGTCTCCTCAAGGTTGACACTCTTGCATAGGTTTGATATCTTTCATTAAATAGTTCTACCATTGTCAGCCAACATCAAATTGATTTTGTTTTTAAAGACTTGTACCATACTTTTTCTTGGCCAACGAGTGTTTTAGGAAAGAGCTTAAGTTTCTGCCACCCATTATCAATATTATTCCATACACAGGCATCATGGAAGGCTTGTAGATGATGTTGAGGATCTAAACCATAGCCTCCTGAAAATTTGGGAAGTTGTTTAAATCAAGCCTAGGTAGCTAGCTTTCCTTACGATGCTTGCGGGATATTTGAACAACCTCTTGTATATGTGTTAGGCTCTTAATAGCCAATAGGGGTTCATCGTCACTCGATATGTTATGAATTTGTGAGTTGGGACGATGTTGTCTTTGTTTATGTAGATAGGAGACCACTGCATCAGATTGAGTACTCCAAACTTTGTCTTCATCATCATATAATTCATTGGTTCTCCAATGAATTTCCTTACTAGTTGTTGCATTATCATAGTCTTGTGAGAGAGACATTATTGTGAATCGTGTGTGACTTGGTTGAAATCAATTTCTTTTCTAAAAGAAATATCATGAATACTTTGTTACAACGATCTTGTATGATATAACTAATCTGGATAACTAGCATCATCCCTGGCAACAAAACCAATGATGAGTGGCAAGGTACCCCTACACTCAACCATATGAATACGAGTGTTCACGCAGGATCTGGTCGAACTCCGTAGATGGGCTAGTTGTGGTATCTAGATAATTACACGTTGATCGCAGTTCACTGTCTTCCCACCTAGAATAGTATTTGCTTTGTCACATATGGTTTAGTCCAAAGTGAGGTGTATGATGTGGTCCTAAGCTAGTGCTGCTCCTAGAGGCAATGGAAAATAGCTCTAATTAACCTAAGAGGGAAAGGGCGAAGAGAATCTAATCTAGTCTAAGTGCGATAAGCATCCATCCTTAATCATTCATACACATCTTGGACCTCGTGCATGTCCTAGGTATGCTACTGGGATACAAAGTAGTCACACTTAAATGCTCGTGATTAAGTCGTACTCATTTCGTGTTTACTAATAAGGGTAGGAGGTGAGGGTAGAGAAATATTAATTACGAAAGCAATAAATAACAATTAAAATTAAGTGAATTCTGCAATGATGAAGTAATCTCAATCTTTATTGCAGGTCATGTGCGTGCCCAAGTATGTTACACTCAAATAAAGGTTCCATACAATTACAATCATCACACTGCGGGTATGCATTGGGGAAAGGGTTGAGAGGAAAAATTAACAGAAAGATCCTACTCTAACACTAACTTCCTATTACTTTCTCGTGCACCCAATTATGTATTTATAGGCTCACACAGGAACCACAATATCATGTATCCGATATCACTAGCCATGCTGCGATATCGCGTACCCGATATCGAGGGTCCGATAACAAGGGTCCAATATCTTTTTATTTATTTATATCTTTTTTATCTTCTTTTTCTAAGAGCAACTTATTATTTATATCTTTTTTATCTTCTTTTTCTAAGAGCATAACTACTTTATTGATGCACAATTCCTTTTGTAACTCCACTTACATCCAAATTTTAACTTCTTCCAAACAACAATGTATACCAATGGCTTTCCCCATTTAAAAGTTATTTACATTAGTAACTTTCACTTACAATACCTTTTTACTATTATTTTTATCCTACACATTGCACTATGTTATGAAAAAGTACTCAACAATGTATTACCTAAGTTTAAAAGCAGGTGAACAAAAACTTGGTGCATGACATATTGAATAGTGAAAATAGTTGGAGAATGCTTCTCAAAAGGGGCTCTACAAACTTAAAAAATGAATAGGTGAAATAAAATAATCAAGCATGCAAATTTCTATATGACTTCATGATGCATGGATGTTTGAAAGGATACAAAAGGGAAGGCTAGAAGCCCTGAAATAGACAACAGAAATGGTGCTATTGTTGAAGTAAATCCTATCTCCATTAATGCACAAACCTGGTATAAAATCTCCCACTTTTTATGGCATTTTCATGGTTAATGAAATAGATGTTAGGACAATGGCCACAAAAGTTTAATACCTTGCTTGTAACTTTACCTAATCTTAGATTTCTAGTAAGCTATTTATTATATACTAACTTTCAGGATTAAACTTTATTTAAAACCTAAAAATTAATGAGAATCCCTTAAATATTTATATGGTCGAAAAAAATCAAATATAAAAGTGTGTTATTTATATTAAATTCTAACTAGTAATGAACATAGTTATAGTTAAAGCTTTGAATTTTGCCTAAGAAAGAGCTTAAGAATTCTGGATGAGATTTGATAAAACTCAAAGATTGACATGATTGGGATGCTAGATTGCCACTAACAAGTGACTTATTGCTATATAGGCCATGACATCTTGATTTCGTTGATTTCCATATTTTTGTGCCATGTCTTAGTTATCTTCTTTTTAGTAATATATTTATTAGTATTTATTTTATTAATTTCTAATTAATTTCTTATTATTAAAATTATTTTTAATAGTTATTATAATGTTAAGGAAATAATTTGTCTATAAAAATAATTTTAAAAAATTCAATTAGCCAAAGGCTAAAAATAAAGGTGCCACTCATCGCGATCATTTTAAACACCAGTGGGAACCCTCTATTCGGGTTAAATGAGTAATCGAACTTAAACGAGTAAAACGTATATTATAGTTTGCGATTCATATAGGGCAGCTTGTCCGTATATTTCCAGCGCTGCTGCCCGTAAGCGTGGCAGGAATTGCATCCAAAGGAAAACATTGAATTTTCATAAAACCTAAGGATTTTAATAAAAATCGTACAGATTCAATTCCGGTGTGCGTAAATTCCAATTCGGTCACTGATGTGATGATTTGACTGTCATAAAAGGCCACCGTACCGGGCAAGGCCAGAAAGCGGTAGAGGTTACAGTTTTCCTACAGCTGCTTAATCAGGTTCTTATTTTGTCGCTGAGGATGAAAACAGAAATGTTGTTTACGTTGAAGTTTGGAATTGATGTAGCTGCTACGGCTGCTTAAATCTTTTTGCGCTGTTGATGTTTTTTTTGGTGAAGGGCGAAGACCCACCAATCCGCTGGTTCCTGCCAACGTTATGACTGATATGACCTTGGAAATTTCAAGGTACGGTCAAACGCAATTAAGTATCACTATTTTGGTAGTAAAAAGGCCTTATAAAACGTAAGGCAACTGTAGCATTAATTAATAAAATTATTAATTACAGAATATTTTCTGTGGCTACCGTGAGCACCGTAGCAAACACCCACTGGCCGCCATTAACGAACAGAGATTTGAAAAAAATGGTATACTTACTTCCATTAACTCAATTTTCGTAGACTGTCGTAACGGTTACGCTGTCTAGCCTTGGGCGGTGTTTCTGCTAGACCAGAACAGCATGGTTTACTTTGGTTGTTCAAAGGGTCCCACCATTACTAGTGCAGTTAATTATAATATTTTCCAAAAATTTTCATTTGAAGATGTTGGCTTAGCCGTAAACAAGGCACGTTGTTCTTTGACAAGTCCAAGGAGATTGGTTGTTAATTTAAATAGCTCTACAATGGTTTGACCCAACAAAGTAAGTAGCAAAGAAGATAGTCTGCCTTCGTCTATTTTTCTAATGGAACAATGCTGGAACTCGTTAAAGAGAATCATATGTTTAATTAATATAAAAAATATTTTCATTCTCAACTAAGGTTGGCCAGACTGATATTCATTCAATGTTCTAACATCATACAAAGACCTTATCGTCTTCCAGGAAGGCTCCACCGGGTACGATGGGTCTGAGGACCATTGCGATGGTTGACCGCCGACCCAACAACATAAGTTTAAACTTTAAAGCATCTGTTGTGAGGTCCCTTCTGCAGCTCTCCTCTACCATGGACGCAGTCACGGCGGTGAGCGTTTGGATCAGAATGTCAGCGCTGTTTGCTCTGCTACTGGCTGCGGCTGCGGCTGCGGGGCGAGCTCGGAACACCACTACCATTAATGTGGGCGTTATTCTGGGCCTCAACTGGTACGGAAAAACGGCACGATCGGCCTTAGAATTGGCGGTGCAGGATGTGAATAGTAACCAGAGCCTCCTCGGACCCTCCACTCGCCTCGTTCTTTACTTCAATCACTCAACAAACCCAATACGTGCCGCTATCGCTGGTATTATCAGCAATTCAGTCGATCTCCTTTGCACTACTGATTTTGGGCCAAACCCCAAGTCCAAATCCATCTTATGTGTATGATGTTTTTGGTTCTGTATTGGTGAAGCACGGGAGCTCCTGCAGGATAAACGCGTTCTGGCAATAATCGGGCCACAGACGTCACAGGAGGCCAGCTTCGTTGCCGAGCTATGCAGTGCATCCAAGGTTCCCATGATAACGTACTCCGCCACAAACCCTTTGCTTTCGGTGCACAGGTATTTATAATTCCTTGTTTTTCTTTTTCCTGAACGACTTCTGAGGCAGATGGACATCATGAGATATCTTGTTCCTTGCAGTATGATACTAGTTTGGCTTCGTCATATTCGAACTAGTTTTAATAGATATATGTTTTCAATTGAGCTCTAAAGATTACTTTCGAGAGTTTCTAATTATTTTCGTTCTAAGTTGCCAACAGAGTATGGCTAACATCTAACGCTGTGCTTGCATCTATCAATGACATGTTTGGGTCAAACCTATAATTCGTATTTCGTAGGATGGAAATCCCAAATCCTTGCACAATTTTAAAATTCAAGGGATCAAAATCAATCCCAAATACTTTTGCAACTTTAAAATTTGAAGGGATCAAAATTTTCAATTTTTGACAGAATCTTAATATCATCACTTGGCTTTCTAATAACTTGGGTTGGCTTCATGAGTTATCTTTTTGCCATTGATATGCAATTTCTTTGTATCATCTTTAATTAGATTTTCTGATGTAGTGTTTGTGTTTCTTTTTATAGTTTTACTAAAGAATGATTAGCAACCTCCTGAAGCATATAAAACATATTTCTTATAGTTTATTTGGAATAGAAGCCTGCAGTTTATCCTTTTATAGAAAATTCAATATCCATTTTCTATTGGGTAGACCCAGTTATAAATTTTTTTATAAAAGATTCAGTAAGAGGAGTTCTGAAACTGGTCTAATAGATCTATGGAATCTTAGTAGTAGGTACAAGTAAAAAATTTCATTCTAAAAAATTTTCAATATCACTTTCATACCATAGCAGATTTTTTTATTGCATTAAAAGGCAGACCATTCTGCCTCAATGCTATTTTTCCTTTCTTTGTAAATCTCACCATTGTAACATTCATCTTAGACAATTCAACTAAACTCCTAGATCTATGGAATCTTAGTAGTAGGTACAAGTAAAAAATTTCATTCTAAAAAATTTTCAATTTCACTTTCATACCATAACAGATTTTTTTATTGCATTAAACGGCAAACCATTCAACCATTCTGCCTCAATGCTATTTTTCCTTTCTTTGTAAATCTCACCATTGTAACATTCATCTTAGACAATTCAACTAAACTCCTAGATCTATGGAATCTTAGTAGTAGGTACAAGTAAAAAATTTCATTCTAAAAAATTTTCAATTTCACTTTCATACCATAGCAGATTTTTTTATTGCATTAAACGGCAGACCATTCAACCATTCTGCCTCAATGCTATTTTTCCTTTCTTTGTAAATCTCACCATTGTAACATTCATCCTAGACAATTCAACTATTTTTCCTTTTTTTGTAAATCTCACCATTGTAACATTCATCCTAGACAATTCAACTAAACTCCTAGATCTATGGAATCTTAGTAGTAGGTACAAGTAAAAAATTTCATTCTAAAAAATTTTCAATTTCACTTTCATACCATAGCAGATTTTTTTATTGCATTAAACGGCAGACCATTCAACCATTCTGCCTCAATGCTATTTTTCCTTTCTTTGTAAATCTCACCATTGTAACATTCATCCTAGACAATTCAACTAAACTCCTAGATCTATGGAATCTTAGTAGTAGGTACAAATAAAAAATTTCATTCTAAAAAACTTAGTATTTCACTTTCATACCATAGCAGATTTTTTTATTGCATTAAACGGCAGACCATTCAACCATTCTGCCTCAATGCTATTTTTCCTTTCTTTGTAAATCTCACCATTGTAACATTCATCCTAGACAATTCAACTAAACTCTTAGATCTATGGAATCTTAGTAGTAGGTACAAGTAAAAAATTTCATTCTAAAAAATTTTCAATTTCACTTTCATACCATAGCAGATTTTTTTATTGCATTAAATGGCAGACCATTCTGCCTCAATGCTATTTTTCCTTTCTTTGTAAATCTCACCATTGTAACATTCATCCTAGACAATTCAACTAAACTCCTAGATCTATGGAATCTTAGTAGTAGGTACAAGTAAAAAATTTCATTCTAAAAAATTTTCAATTTCACTTTCATACCATAACAGATTTTTTTATTACATTAAAAGGCAGACCATTCTGCCTCAATGCTATTTTTCCTTTCTTTGTAAATCTCACCATTGTAACATTCATCCTAGACAATTCAACTAAACTCCTAAACTCCTAAACCGGGAGGAACGTAATACATAATTTTTAAACTTCTGAAACAGAAAGTAAAACTTTTGAATTATCTTCCATGCTAAATCCATGTATCTATGGCTTCGGCCCTGTACCTAGGATGCTCGGGATTGCACAGTTTACCCATAACGCATTCACTCGAATCTTCCCAACTTCACAAGTGGATGTAATATGTATTTCTGAAATCTCCGATATCCCGGAGAGGAGGAAAACCGCCAACGTTCTTTCGAACCCTTGCTTCTCCCGGACGTTCAGACTTTTCTCATGTTTGGTTGGTTTTATACATGACACATTTATACATACAGGATACATGGTATGTAATTATGTATAAAGTAACATATAGGTACACGTATATCATGCATGTAGTGAATAATCAACTGTTTCTATTACTTAATAATTGTAGAACTCTTGGACCCAGGAGTTAAAAGTTCATTAAACGAGTCCCATCTCTCTTCCAACGGTTTCACTGTTTTGGCAATTGGCAACGTTTCCTGCCCTGGCAGTAGTGTGACCGATGCAGTAATCCAAATTTATTTTCCATGAAACAAAATTCATACGTTCATGAAATGGTTCAGTGGTAAAACTATTACAATTTCAATTTCTTTGATGTTAACTGTCAATATTTTAAAGAAAAGTTCCATGACTCCATTGCTACAGATGTCGATCCAATATGGATTTCTAGTTTTCCTAATAGAAGAACATTTGGATTACGAAATCATTTAAAGGCTCCAATAAGTAAACATTCCAATCAAAAAATCATTAAAAGGCTCTACTGCAGACTGCATTGTTTTTTTAAAAAAATTGGACTCCATTTCAATAAAGAAAAGGGAGAAACATCCGACTCCCTTGCTGCAACTGTTGAATCCATTCTAATAAAAACAAACATTAGGATTACAAAATCGTTTAAAGCTATGCATCAAAAGAATCCAATTCATGGAAGAGAGGAATTGAGGATTTGGGATACGTGTTTGGGTATGTGTGCCTCAAGAAAAAGTGGGGGTCGGGGGATGAGAAAATTTAAATATATTAGTTTTTAAAAAAAATTAAATCTCATGTATCATAAAAATACATTGTAAAATATAGAACAAGTACAATGTAAATCCAAAATATTGTTAATGCTTAAAAATTGCACAGAAGATTGCAATATCACCATTAAATTAAATTGAAGCAAGAAAATTTGCAAAGGTATGAGGGCATTGAATCCATTTCCTTTCTCAAGAAGAGCCATAATCTTGCCAAACATATAATTTCTGCAACAACCAAAATGACAGCAATAAAATGAAACCCTTTTGTTACTCAATCCAATATTTCCAAAAATGAAATTAAGCCTCAAGCCTCAACCAAATTTATAACAAATCAGGTCTGCTAATGCTTTTGTTTAACGACTACCTGTGAGTAGCACCCTAGGGACTACCTGTGAGTAACGCTATAGGGCCACGTTGAAGATGACCGCATTATAAGAAGACACAACTAAACTAAACTAGGCACAGCCCAGTAACTAGTCCAAAACAGAGTACCATGAGCTTGTGTATGGCCAAAAGATTGCAATATCACCAAAAGATATGCATAGTCCAATCAGACACTGGAAAATCGGCACTAGTCATGATGAAGGGGAAAGTAAAAAACAGAGTACCATGAGGCTGTATGGCCATTGGCCATGTGCTGGTTGGCTTCGTTGCTTTATAAGCAAACAGATTTTTAAAATAGTTGAACAAGCATCCATCCGTCATCATGTTTATGACTCATGACCCAAGATGATGACCCTGTTTTGTTTTGTCATCATGTTTATGACTCATGACCCAAGATGATGACCCTGTTTTGTTTTGTCATCATGTTTATGACTCATGACCCAAGATGATGACCCTGTTTTGTTTTTTCTTTTTTTTTCAGCAGAGATATGAGAAAAAGAGCAAAAACCAGCAATGAACAATAAACACGCGTGAATGTGTGAGTCATGGCGGAAATCTTTGACGCTCCCAAAGGCAGGCGAATCCACGCAAATGCAATGTTTTCATCGCACGCCCCGTCCAAAACTTGATTTCCGTATGACCCATACTTTGCCCCTTCGGCCTTCGGTTACCATAGTAGCCCTTTCCTGATTTGCGTGTGTTTGTTTATTTATTCGTACTCCCTTTTTTCAGTGGTCCCGTCTCATGCCGATGCCATGAATCTTGATTGCTTGCTTGCCACTTAACAATGAAATGAAATTTTTGGAATGATTCAGAACAGGAGAAGATACGGAAGATTTTAATGCAAAATGCAGACATCGCAAGAACGAAAAGGCAAGAACAATAGGAGGGGAGGCAAGGCCACCATTTCAATGTAGATGTACAAATCCAGACAAAATTTCATTGAAAATTATGAAGTATGTACCCTTGCGAATTTAATGCACTTCTGCACGCGCTCCCGAATCCGACGCGAACAGTTCGTCAAAATTTATCGGAATCGTGAATCTCCGGTGCATAGGTTTAAATGCTCCACTCACACCTGTGAGGCCCAACCCTGGATTGAAAGTAACAAGTTTTAACCACTGCGTTACACCTTCGCTTTGGGTAATTGAAATTAGAAAGGTTATTGGTGAACTGTAAACAACAATGACGTGGCAGTGAATGGGCCAACGGAGATCGATCCAACACATATCATCCGTGTTTGGTTGATGTGAAGAATCTTGGATGTTGAATATCATGAGTCGAAAAAAATAAAAATAAGTATCAAGTCGGTCCAACCGTTGAATAAGAATATAAAAGGAGAGAGGGATTCAAACTCTGGATACTTACACTATAATGATTAAAAACTACCCAGCGGAACCATAGGATTCTAGAAAAGAGCTTGGGTTAGTGGGAAAATCATAAATCGTTTTACATGGTTCATGGGTCATTTCATGTAACCCATCCATGATCATCTTGACCATGTTTATGTGTGTTCCTAGGTCCCACCTTTGCTTGTTAGCTAGCACTTGCTGATCAATAGACGTGGTACCCAAAAACATATATTTCAATAGTATAAAAAGTATTTTATGTGTGAATCAACCTACAGGCAATTGCAATAATAAGTGCAATTGAGTGTTCAATTCCTTAATTTTACAAATTTCAAATCTATTATCACATATACTTAGAATTTTTTCCCACGGACGCCCCTGGTATGGGCAAGTATGTATGCTATGCATACCGTCATCTGCTATGCAGATGCTACTTACTGGTACAGTGTGACCCATTGAATAAAAGAATCCTGCTGCAGGGTTCTTCCACTGCTGGTCCAACACTTATCTTTTTGTGTTGCTGTAAGCGTATTTGGAAGACGCAAAGAGTAATCATTTGACGACAATGCAATTGGCAGGCACCCGTTTTTCTTCAGGTTAGCCCAGAGCGACGAGATGCAGGCACAGGCACTGGCGGAGTTGGTCTCGCACTTTGGATGGCGAAACGTGGTCCTAATCCACAGCGACGACGACTACGGCACGGGCATCATCTCGTGCCTCGGCGACGCACTTCGTGGCTTTCGATCAACAATCGCCGCCCGGTCCGCCATCCCGGTCGCCGCCAACGACAATATCATCGCCCAGGATTTGTACAAACTCATGAAGACGGACGCCATGCACACACGCGTATTCATCCTGCACATGACGTCATCGCTGGGAACGAGGGTCCTCACTCAGGCCAAGACCGTGGGCATGATGACCGCCGACTGTGCCTGGATCATCACCGAAGGCCTTGCTGCCCAACTCGACGTGTTGCCCACATTCCAACTCGAGACCATGCGTGGGGTCCTTGCCACGCGGTCCTTGGTCGCCGGAAACCCAGAATTTTCCCGGCGGTGGACGGCCCGTTTCGAAGCAGAGAACCGGTCGGGAAAACGGGAACGTCCCAATGTCTACGCTTGCTACGCCTACGACGCCGTCTCCATGCTCGGCCACGCCCTCTCGCGGATTATTCAGGATCCGCGATTCGGATTTTCCGGCCAAGGTGACGTGCCGGTTTTCGAGCAAGGCGAACAACTCCGGCTTCTGCTCACCGAAACGGATTTTCAGGGCGTTAGCGGACGGGTCCGGATGATAGACGGCGAGCGGGCTGAATTCGAGTACGAAATTCTCAACGTTGTGGGTAATAGTTATCAACGTGTGGGCTTCTGGAACACTACCGGCGGACTCACAGATGAGGTTTTTCATGCGATTGTGTGGCCGGGACCATCTCCGTCTCCGCGGTTGCCGCCGCGAGGATGGGTGATACCCAGCCTGGGAAAGAAGAAGATGAGGATTGGCGTGCCCGTGAAGGTGAGGTTTCGGGAGTTTGTAATGGTACAGAATAGCACGTTATCAAAGGAGCCGGAGCTTGTGGTCACCGGCGGCTTCGTCATCGACGTCTTCAATGCCGTGCTAAAGCGCCTACCGTATGCCGTTCCCCACGACTTGGTTGCCCAGGGTAACCACATATCACATGCGCATTACGACGAGATCATCAATATGGTCTACAATAAGGTCATTTGTTACACTTACTGAGCTTCGCTCGCTATTGGAAGGCTTCGGTGGAAATTGCTCTGTGTTCTCATTAAGTTTCAGTTTCAATTCTGAAAGTTGGTTTGGTTTTAATTTTTAACTGAGGCATTGTGGGTTGAGTTCAGACCCTGGACGCGGCGGTGGGTGATTTTACGATATTGGCAAACCGGAGTAACTACGTGGACTTCACACAACCCTACGACGAGTCGGGGCTCATGATGATAGTGCCCGTGAAGAACGACGTTTCCAACATTGCGTGGGCGTTCCTGAAGCCGTTCACGCCTGCCATGTGGTGCACCACCGCCGGTTTCTTCGTATTCACCGGCTCCGTCGTTTGGCTGCTCGAGCACAGAGAAAACGCCGTCTTCCGAGGCAAGCCCAGAAAACAAGTGGTAACGTGTCTTTGGTGAGTAACAGTTTAGAAAACTCTGTATGTGTTTAAATGATACTTACGAAATATGTGTTTAAATGATACTTACGAAAAATAAGGTTTATTGTAAAAGTTGTATCGACACAATTGAGGTCGGCAAAATTTCTCGTCGATAAATCACCCACTTAGAAAACTACGCTCAAAATTGAATCTAAAATTTGACCATGTCTGAAGACTCTAGATTTTTTAGGAGTGCCTTAAAAAACCTACTAATTGTTTTGGTAATATTTAAAAGAAAGTAATTAAATTTGCAACTTTACTATATCATCTATGTTTAATTTACTCTCCAAAGCATGATTTTGCAGTAAAATGTTAATTTTTCTTTATGAAAAATTTTTAGCCATGTACTTGCTCTCACGATCATAAATGATGATGAAGAATAGCAACCGACCAATAAATTGCCTTTGAATTAAAGCCTCATTTTATACTATTCAAATAAAAATATTTTTTTGGTCTTCATTTTCTCATAATTTTTGATATACAGCTAATTTTAGCAAATTCTAATAGGTCGTTTCGTCCAACGATATAAAGGTTTACTTAATTTCTATCAGACTTTTGCCTTCCTTCTATCCGAACCCAAGGTTATCGGTGATTTATTATTATCATTTAATTTCATAACAATGTATAAGTTTTTCCTTGCTTCTCTATACAATTCATAAGACTTCTCGGGCATGCATGCAGGTTCTCATTTTCGACGTTCTTCTTCGTGCAAAGTGAGTAACCACTGCCCAGCTCACTCATTCGCCAAATTCTCTCTGCTGCAGTACCGCAACTACCGTTCTTAATCCTGCGTAAAATAACCCGTGTTTTATCTTACTTCATTGCTTGTGAAGGGGAGAAGACCGTGAGCACTCTGACGAAGGCAGTGATGATAATATGGCTATTCGTGGTGCTGATTCTGAACTCGAGCTACACGGCAAGCTTAACATCGTTTCTAACGGTAGAGCAGATGGAGCCCATGGTGCCCGACGTGCAGTACCTAATTGATAGAGGCAAAAACGTGGGCTACGAGAAAGGCACCTATGTGAGGGACTTTCTGGCGCAGCAGCTAAAGATTCCCATGCATAAGCTCAGAGCCTATCAAACCCCAAACGAGTATGTGGATGCTCTCACCCGCGGGGAGGTGGCGGCCATCTTTGATGAGATCCCCTACGTCCGTCTCTTCTTGTCGCAGCACTGCGGCTTCACCACCGTCTATCCCACCTACAGAACCAGTGGCTTGGGATTCGTAAGTGTCATATGTTCAAATGTCCTACACTAAACTACATCAAAGAGAAAACAAGTTAGTGCTTATTCGAAGTCTTTTAATGATCCCGAACCTCTTCATTTCCAGTCGGAGTACACAGGGTTTCGTTAAGTTACAGTGCATTCATTTCTGTTGTTTCTTCCAGCAATTTCGGCATTATATTCAATTTGGTTGGTTGATTCAGGTGTTTCCGCGGGGCTCGCCGTTAGTTTCGGACATTTCGAAAGCTGTGTTGGAGTTGTCGGAGAGCGTGGAGATGCAGCAGATTCAGCAAAAGTGGTTCAATAAAACGGCATGCACGCAGGCAGGCGCCAAGTTGGATTTCAAACAGCTGAGCCTGGGTAGTTTCTGGGGGCTTTACCTTGTCACCGGCACCGCCTCAGCGCTGGCTTTGCTCGTTTTCTTGGCAAAACTCGTGCATGCGTACCTCAGCAACGATGCGGTGGGAAAGTTGCAGGGGCCACTCTTCACGCGCATAAAGAGCTTCGTCGCATACATAGACCAGAGAAAGAATAAGCAGCAGCAGCAGAAACATCCAAGCCGTGAGGAGCGAGCTGTGAGGGTGCCGTCAACACTTGTGACGGCCACCAGCGGTGTTTAAAGGACGGTGTTGAATGAATCGAATCTTTGTTTGAGGTCCGATTCCAACATATCGTCGACGTTGTTGATATTGTCGATGGAGTTCGAACCCGATTATCAACTGCGCCGTTAGGTAACCGGGGTTGTTAGTGTTAAAAAAGGTGAAACGAAAACAGTAAGGTAAGGTTGTCAACTTTCAATGAAGCTATGTGCAGGGAATTTGTGAACGGAAATTTTCCGAACTGTTCGTTGCGGGTACAGGTTCACGTACAAAATGGCAGTAAATTCGCATCGGTACTTTCGGACGAATATTTATATTTTACAACAAAAATATTAAGCAATACACAAATCTCTTACATTTTTACTTAATATACAAATGTTTTACAACAAAAATATTAAGCAATACAAAAATCTAACACAAATCTCTTACATTTTTACCCAATATACAAATGCAAAAATACAAATCTCTTACATTTTTACCCAATATACAAATGCAAAAATACATTTAGTCTAAGATTTGTAAAAGTTGGAAAGAGCTGCCATATTTTTCTTTTAATAAACATTTTTTTAACCTTTTAAATTCACGTTTGAGGTTAGGAAGCCTAAACCCTTACGCATCTTTTCTGGCATTACAGAACACATCTAGAATCACTAATTCTCAATTCCATACTTCCATGTATCGGATTCTTTTGATGCATATGGAGTATTTGATGCATAACAATGGAGTAATTGGCAACCAGGTATTTAGTTTATACAACTCTTCTAATCATGTATGTATGACCTGGCAATTGCCACATGACCTACCCTCCATACAATATTTACAAAATTTTTTAAGTAGACAAGGATGATATTTTCAATAAACAAAATTTTTTTAGTAGACAAGTATGATATTTTCAATAAACAAAATTTTTTAGTAGACAAGGATGATATTTTCAATAAGCCTTGTTAACAAAATGCAATGGAATTTTTTGTAAAGAAATTCTTTTGTGATAAGCACAATTTTTAAAAATGCTTTTTTAAAAAACAAGTATAGAGTTGAATTAAAGCACTATTTTTTATATTGAGGGAAAGAATTTCATGTACAAACATAGAAATTAAAACTATCTATGCAAAAAAAATTTCACACTAGCACGATGCTTTACTTAGAAAATGATTATGTTTTTCATAATAAGCATAATTTTTTAAAGAAGAGACCAGAACTTCTTAAAAAAAGAGATTTAAGAAGCATAGAGTTCAATTAAAACACAAATAATTTAAACACAACCTTGCATGTTTAATAATGAACCTTATCACAAGATTAAGAAGTTCATTGTTAAAATTTTTTGTTTAAAAAGGTATATTTATATAATGCTATTGGTCCCATCATTGCCTAGGTAGCACTTCCTAGGCAATGGTGGGACCATTACAATAGTAATAAGAAAGATATGTAAGAAGAGATCACAAGGGGTTTAATCAACTTTATTGTGAGAAGGCAACCATTATAGTTTGGGGAAATATTTAGGCTGTCGAGTTATTGTTGCCCATTTTTGCTAGTTGTTGTAGATGAGATATTGCTAACTGTAATGATTTGAACAACACATGACAAAGAAAAAAAATTGTATAAAAATACTATAAATTACAATGAAAAGCAACAATGAAAGTGACTCATCGTAGACCAGAATTGGCCTAGGATGTGAAATCCTCATTTTAATGTTGTTTTTCTCTATATTCTTAACTTTGTTTTTAGTTTTCTTCTCTCTTTTTTTTTCTATTATATCAAGTGGTATCAAAGTATGTGAGATTAAGCTTATAAAAGGATAGTAGCAGTAAGCATAAGTGCAACATGCCACACAATGGAAAGCAAACAGAGCAACTCCAATGTATGGTATGTCTTTTGTAGGGAAGCAAACTAAAGGCAAGGTCAATCTTTCCTAACAAGGACAAGCTTGGAAAGATCAATCTTTCTCACATGGAGAAAGACCCTTTTACTAGGTGCATATATGAGGAGCCAAGATCAAAGAAGGCAATTTGATGAACCATTAATAATATAGGTTTCATCGATGCATGACTATCGTTGCAATCTTGTCAATGTATCATTTTGGACGTATGCTAGGATGTGTTGTTGCAAGTACATCAATGCTGATGTAGTCAATGCCTATATAAATGAGCACATCCCTTGCATTTATAGCACTTTTCGATCTTATCCTTAGCCAAATTCTTGCAGTTTCTTCCTTTGAGAGTTAGAATATTTTTGTTCTAATTGCCTCTAGCATGGATTTATGAGATTGTACAATATTTTATTCAAGTGCCTATGTACTTAAACACATTTACATGGATGGCAATAAAATCAAGATTTCCTAAATCCATTGCAGCACTTAGATTAGTTTAATTCTACTTTCTAGTACTTTATTTTACACGTAATTAATATTCATGTTCTTAAGTAATTAATATTATCATTCTTAAACAACGTGAGTACAACCATTTTGAGCAGAATGTATTAACACTTGGTATTTCTAGTAATGGATACTTGGTGTACCTAGAAATACACATTTGGTAACCTAGTAGTGTTAATATAGGTTCAAGATATACACGGCAAGTGGGAATGGATACTCCACCTTAGGGTAGTTAGTTAATGAATTATTTAATTAGTTAATTAATTAAATTATTAAATCTTCATTTAACCATCTAGCAAATAGGGGAAAATAATAAAAAATATAAAAATAAATATTTTATGCCTCAACCACACTTAACCATACACACAAATAAACACAAGAATGGATTGAGAAGACAACTTAACTACATAAATCACAAATGTTCACACACGATGCGGCCAAATTCTATATGACATTTTTTTTTGGTATCAAAAGTGTTTAAAAAATCTTCTTTTGGGAAGAGTACACCTCTAAGTTATCTACATTAACAATCTTTAAAGATGAGTTACATGCATTTCTTTTGTGTGACTACCTATTCAAGACGACATTGTAATGGTGTAGCAAAAAAACTTGTAAGATTTGTTTTTGTTCCCCATTGTTGATTACTCAATTTGTAAAATTATTTTATAATGCTGTAGCAAAAAAACTTGTAAAATTTGTTTTTGTTCTCCATTATTGATTACTCAATATGTAAAGTTATTTTATAATGATACAGCAAAAAAATCTTATAAGATTTATTTTTTCTCAATTTGTAAAATTATTTTTCATAAAAATAGTCGGTTCAATAGATGCTAATAGATCTTCAAAAGTAATAAAGCTTTGATAAAAATTTATTTAACATCGATCCAACTCTCATCACTAGCTAGTATTGGAGTTACAAAGGACAAAAATAACCTGTCATCTTGTTAATAAGCTATTTAACAGCGACACGAGTAAAGCAGGACCTGTACGGTGGTTTAATTCCTACCTATATTGTTTCAAAACTTTGAAAGCTAAAAAAGAAAATGCTACTTAAATAAGGCGCGTTTAAATTCCATATGCTTGCGTCTTGGGACCATTTTCAAGTTTCTCCAATTTACCTACATTTCTATGATCATTTTAAGTTCCGCACTAGGGTTTTCCATTCATTTGATAAGTTACATCACCTCAAGATGAGGAAATTGTTTAAGTTAGTTCAATGTAGCACCCCATAAAAATTCGTAGTTATAAATTTGATTGCAGGAAATCCAAAATCCTATTCCCCTCTACCAAAGAGGTTAAGTGAATTCACAAATGAGATTTTTATGCAATGCTACGTTAAAGAGATTATAGAACATAGAACTTTTAAAATATGGATTTGTTCATATTGAGATGGGGTTGTTAGGGTAAAAATAAAAAAAAAACATTATTAAAAAATAGCAACAATACATCTAGATGGTTCATGAACAAAAGAACGGGACACAAAGTGCATTATTTTGTAGCTTCAAAATACTAAAAGGATTAAGAGAGAAAGGAAAAGCTCAATGGTTTTGCCATACCCTTAAAAACCAATCCTAAAAGGCCTTCCTTATGGAGTAAGAAAAGGAAAAGAATAAAAATAAATAAATAAATAAATAAATAAATAAAAGTTTGAATCATAAATAACAAAAAAATTCTAAATCTTTCAATAATATTAATGATGAGTGGCGAGGTACCCCTACACTCAACCATACGAATACTAGCGTTATACGTGCAATCTGGTCAAACTCCAAGGACTAAGTGCTTACGCGCCTTATGGAACATTTAAGGTTAATCAATCGTTGTCTTCCCAAGCTTACTTGTATTTGTCACGGTTGTATGGTTAAGTAAGCTCGAGGTATGTGATTTTTATGTCTTTTATCTTTTTATTGCCTATGCTAAGCTAATCATCCTAGCACCAGTATCTGTTCCCACTTGCCATACACACCCTGAACTAGTGCAACGCTACTGGGATTACCAAACGCTATTCGTTATTGGGTTACCAAGTGTAGCGCACGTGCTCGAAGCGGTCGTACTTAATGCACTTAACTAGGAGAGTTGAGGGTTGAGAGAGATTTAATTATCTAGGAAAGTAATTAAACATTTAACAGTAATTAAATCCTATTTATCTTAGTCCGTGTGCTGCAAGGTTTATAAGAAAATTCGTCTTTATTTCCGTACACAAATGTGTGCTCAGGTACAATTTGCTCGAATAAAGATCCGTTCACTTTGAGACTCCTATTGTGGGCACATGGAAATTATTCTATCTCTAGAATGGTAAAACTGCCAGAGTTTAGCTAAGGGTCTAGATCTATATTCTGAAATAAGGAAAAGCCTCCTCTTATTTATAGAGGCTCATCATACTCCCATGACTGAATGAAAACTCATCCTCAAGTTCCTTATAAAATATTGAGAAGGTATGGGATTATTTACTTGAATGACACTAATGGTAGATGGGGTGACATGTGAACAGATCATCATTACAATACATGACAAAATTTAGTGTTCATGACAACAAGAGTGAACATTATATACATTTGACATCCAGCCTTATTTGGAAGCTGAGAGAGAAGAGAGAAGAGAGAGAGAGAAAAGAAGAAGTTTGCTGCTGCCAATGCCAAGATTGCACCTTTTGTTGTTCATCCATAAGTGCGCCATCAATCTTGTTCCTTGTATAACTATTCCAACACTAGTCCATTCCAAGTGTTCCCTACAGATCCAATCCGTTATTGTATGATTGCCATCTGCACACACAACAGAACCTTATATTAGCAAGGGTAAATGAATCACAATGTAGTTAATACCTTACCTTAGTGTAAGGTCCATTGGCTGAGTTGTGATATGGCTAATGCGAATCTGGAGATATAATGTTAGTGGCTACCTAAGGTGTAGGGGTTAAGAAAAAATTAAAAAAATTGGACTAGGACCCCCATGACTGAGAGCGAATCTTCGGTAGCAAGAGAATGGAAAAAGATAAAGAATAAGAAAGATGGAGAAAAAGAAATAACGGCAACGTCGATAAAATGGATGTCAAAGATGGAGATGGACAAAATAGATGGTGATTGCAAAAATGTTTAAGGGAAAGAAATTAACTGATGCACCAAATAGGAATGCTAGTGGGTCCTCCCAAAAGTAGGCTCATGCCCTTAATGCCCTAACATTCCCACATTCAAAGAGTCCATAGGCTCTGGAAATATCATTTGGAAGCAAGAGTTAAAGTCTTAACCACAAGAGTTTACCAAAAAGAAAATAATGCATCAACCAAAGTATAGGCTATTGATACAACCGGAAATGAGGTGAACAATGGAGAGAAACATGGAGAGAAGAGAATGGAATGGAATCCCAAGAACAAGGTTGTGTAAAGTCCCTTTTGTATTTCATGGTTAATGTGACTTGATAGATCTCATTCCAAATCTAGCCTCAAACAAACCACATCCAGTGACTTCGCATTAATACATTCGGCCAATCCATCCACTTGAAGTAACAAGAATGTCTACACCAAAGAGTCACCACCATTCCGACGAAACGAGAAAGGAGATAGGAAGCAAGGAAGGGCCTTAGTTAGAGGGAACATTTTTATTTAGTTCCATAACCAGTGTTTGTAGCTCAAATGATTATTTCATCTAAGGCGTGTGCTTTGATTTCTCACTATTTTTTTTTTCATTTTTTGTGTTTTGCGTGAGAACCACACCATGCAAAGACTTATTATTTTTATTAGCTTAGCTTCCCGATAATGGGGCAATGTCGGAATGGTAAGGAAAATCCAAGAAGAAAACATCCAAGCACCCAAGAGAATGACCAGCACAAATGCATCAAATTCCCTTGAAGTCACACCCTTTTCAATCCTTGAGTCCTTCCTTAGTTGGAGAAATGCCCAGTCATTGATTCATTGATAGTTCTTATTATTAAGAAAGGGACTATACATTTCCAAGTCAAGAGAGACCATAGAAATTCATGGATGCATGGATGACGTGGACTCATTACCTATTATATCAAAAGAACCATACCAAAGTATCAACATTATAACTCAAAGGTAAAAACCAAACATTAGCAATCAATGGAATATAGTTCATACCATCTTTAGGAGCACTTATTAGGTGAAAAACTTAACAAAATAGATAAACACACAAATAAATGAAGAAGTATGAACGATGTTGCAAAAAAATAAATAAAAAAAGTTAAATAAATTTGTAAAACAAAAATGTGTAAAACAAAAACTTAAAAAGGAACTAAGGGCTTCAAATGATCAGCATAGGTGGCCATCTCCCCCATGACTAAATTGAAAGGGAGAGATCCGAAATAGTGAGCACTTGTTTGAATTTTTTAGAAGTATCTAACTTCTCCCAATTAATGTTTTCAAGTTAAGGATTGGAAGTTGGCGACGCTCTTGCTCCAATGTATCTATGCTTTCGACGTGAGCACAAGTTGGTCCCCCAGTTAGTTCCATGCATATTGCTGAGTTGCTCTCTTGATTAGCTATCAACCACTAGGTGTTTTCTTGTTGTGTAGTTGCTACATATAGGCACTTTTGTATGTTAACTCCCTAGGCACATCGGTTGCATATAGAAAATGTTGAACATTCCTGTACGCCATCACCCTCTGTATCACTGTATGTGATGCATGGAACCTTCTTTTTCTTGATCTTCCCATAAGTGTTTTCCTTAGATATTTCCAGGGAAAGATCGTGGATTCCTAGGCATGCGTTTATTGTACTTAGCCATGCCCTTCCCATTATTATTGGGAAGTTCCCTTTGTCACTATTTACTTGGACCACTAGGAAATCAGTTGGGTATGACCAACCACACACAGTGGTAACAACATCCTCCACCAATCCCAAAGGAACGGTGATGGACTAGTCTGCCAGCTCTAAGCGAATATTGCTCTTCTTTAGTGGAGATAGGTTCCAAGCTTTATACATCTCCTATGATATTAAGTTGACTCTGGAACCTGAGTTCAGAAGAGCTTTACGTTGTTCATTGCTAGCAACTTGGAGATAAATCAAAGGACTTCCAAGATCAGAGAATTTCTTGGGAAGGTGGCCTATCTTGATCCAGTCAATGAAGATATGTGTTAATATAACCATGTGCGTTGAGCTCTATTTTTGGTTTGAAGGGAGCTCCAAAGCCTTATTTGATGGAGAGGTGTTTTGAGGCTCAACTGCTTGTGGTTGTGAGAGCTTTGATGGACTGTTGGTTCTGAAGAAAGGCCTTCTCTTTGTACCATTTGTTAGAACCAGTAGCAGGTTGAAGGTTTATAGCTCTCATAGCATTGCGTTGCTGCAGTTGAGTGGGGAGTTCCCCTTGCATCGCTAGAGTAGGTGGTAGTGGAGCTATCGGTGTAAGAGCTGTGGATGGATTTGGAGGATCGTATGCATGTGGTGTGTCTCTTCTAGGAGAAGGAGTCCTATAATACTCCCGAGCTTGGTAGTGACGTTGTGGTGTCATGTGACCAACAGAGTCAGGTGGAGAGGTTGGCTACTGCACATAGTAGCCATATGGATCTGGTTGTCGGTAAGGGTATTGTTGCCTTGGCGGTGGCATCCTTCATGACTGTGGGTATTGCCACTGCTGGTGTTGCTCAATAGGTTATGGCAGAGTTCCACTAGGGTAATATGTTAATGGTTCGTGGAACTGCCTCGGGTTACCTTGGGGATAAGGTAACCGACAGGGTGCTTGCCGTTTGTTAAGTCATGGGTTAAGTGCATACACCATAGACTCTTGTAGATGTGAGATTATTGGGCAACATCCCTTAGGATGGTCATATTGGCATATCTCACATCCATCATCATTATGTGTATCCAAATCCACAACCTCTTCAGTGATAGCCATTTTACCTTTACCTTTGTTACGTGCATTGACCACTTCTCTCTTTTTCTTTCTATCATGGTCACTACTTTGCTCCTTAGACTCCTCTACGATTTTTAGAACGGTTTCGAATCTACTATCCAAGGAGTCCCACATTTGATCTACCTTTGTCGACACTTTTGTTGTTAATTTTTGCAGCGAAAAGGTTTTCCTATGCACCAACTTTTCGAGTGGTGACTCTTCCTCCTCCTCACAGAATCTCACTCCCCTTTTTTAGAGGGAAGGATCGCAGTTGTACTCTTTCGCACTTTCTCTCTTATGTAGCTCTCCTTCTTCCTTAGCTGCTTGTTCTAGCAATCTATGGATTCGATGGAACCTAAGCTTAGATAATCTCCCTTGGGCATATGTTCTAAGGGTTCTCCTAGTTTTATGCCTAAGTCCATCTATGAGATGACATAGTTGATCTTGCTACGAGTAACCATGGCCTGGGCAATGATGTAACAGTGTATAATAACGGTCCATGGTAGTATCCAAGGATTCATGAGTTCCCTACTTCCATCCTTGGATTTTCTTTCATAGGTTGGACACCTAGGGGTACGTTTGATATTTATCGTTAAACTGTTCTAGCATCGTACTCCACCTCCTAATGGTTTCTAGTTCTAAGGACCGGTACCAGCTTTCTACTTCCTTTACTAGTGTCCTTGGGAACAACTTTAGTTTCTACCACTTGTTTTCTATGTTCTTCAAGGAACATGCATCATGGAATGCTTCTAGATGGTTTTGAGGATCAGCGTTGTATCCCTCCTCAAATCGTGGAATATTATTCATGTCTAGTCTCTTGATCCTGCTATCTTTCTGGTGCCTTGTAGGTATTCTCATAGCCTCCATTATGTCTAACATACTTCGGGTTACAAGTAGGGGTTCTTCTTGGTCATTTCTCTCATAGCGTCTATGATGTCTACGTGGTTCCCTACTTTCCCTTCTTTCATGCCTTGATTCTCTAGAGTGCCCTTGTCCTCTCTCTTGACTCTCTCGTTGAGGTTTCTCACTATGCATACCCTTATCCTCACGGTTAGGTTCCTTGTGACTACATCCTAATGTTGAAGGAGAGGGTGAATGTGATGATGAAGGGGAAGAAGAAGGAGAACCATTGCGATGACGATGTTCCCTACCTTATCTTCTGTGGTTTCGGCCCTGATTGTGATGATGATCAAAATGCTTGTCCTTGTCATGTGTTTGTGTTCCCTCATTGAACACTTGGTGTTCATGGGGATCAGAACCAAGGTTGTGAATTGTGGAGCGCAGGTTCTGATACACCACCTCCTGACCATCGTTAGGAGGGGGAACATCGTTTTGTGGAGAACTTATGAAAATAGGTTCACCACCCTCAATTTCGTTTAAGATGGGCGAAGCATTATAGGGGCCTCTGCCCTTCAACAATGTGTGGTAACTCTCCTACCGCGAGTTCCCTTGACATTGTGCTTTTGTGGATGATAGTCCCTCGCGTTGTAATCACATGCAATGTACTCAGCGTATAATTGTGACATGCCTATTCATGCAAGGGCATGAAGGAGCATGTTGGGGGCTGCTCTATCTGGAGGCAACACTATGTTACCCTCCAAGTCTCTCCAACGCAGTTGTTCATCTTGATGGAAGACAAAGGTAAAGTCAGGTACATATTCATCGTGATGAATATATACCACACTGAATTGTTGAGGAACTGGAAGATTTTGGTTATGTGTGTTGTGCCGTCAACTGTCTCCAGTGTTGTTTGTAGGTGGTGAAGTGTTTTTGTTCGAAGAAGAAGAAATTTAGTCTTGTTTAGTGTGCAATTTACCATGATGTTATTTTTCTCTTGATTAACCCTAAGGGTTCGTTTAAGCTTCCCAACGATGTGGATGATTTCCTATGTTCTACGTAGCATACAAACAACTAAGTCCTTGACAACGGTGCCAATGATGAGTGGTGAGGTACCCCTATACTCAACCATACAAATACGAGCGTTACATGCGTGATCCGGTCGAACTCCAAGGACTAAGTGCTTATGCACCTTATGGAACACTTAAGGTTAATCAATCGTTGTCTTCCCAAGCTTACTTGTATTTGTCATAGTTGTATGATTAAGTAAGCTTGAGGCATGTGCTTTTATGTCTTTTATCTTTTTATTGCCTATGTTAAGCTAATTATGCTAGCACTAGTATCCATTCCCACTTTCCGTACACACCTTGAACTAGTGCAATGCTACTGGGATTACCAAACGCTATTCGTTACTGGGTTACCAAGCATAACGCACGTGCTCAAAGAAGTTGTACTGAATGCACTTAACTAGGAGAGTTGAGGGTTGAGAGAGATTTGATTATCTAGGAAAGAAATTAAACATTTAACAGTAATTAAATCCTATTTAGCTTAGTCCGCGTGCTACAAGGTTTATCAGAAAGTTCATCTTTATTTCTGTACACAAATGTGTGCTTAGGTACAATTTGCTCGAATAAATATCCGTTCACTTTGAGACTTCTACTGCAGGCACATGGAAATTATTCTATCTCTGGAATGGTAAAAATGCTAGAGTTTAGCTAAGGGTCTAGATCTATATTCCAAAACAAGAGAAAGCTACCTCTTATTTATAGAACTGGCAACGGGCTGCGATATCACGTACGCGATATCATAGGGGCCGATGTGATATTGCGGATGCGATATCGCTGCCCATCAATTAAGGAATAGTGCAATCAATGTACATAAGGATGAAAATATAGAATTGATATTCATATGGTACTTCATTTATCATGAACTTAAAACAAAAAGTTCAAATTATGCAATACAATTAGCATTGAAGATGAAGATCACATTTTCCTACAATGTTCTACATTACAACATTTTAGATATATGGAATATTATGGTTTCAAATTTGCTTAATCTATTGCAAATGTTACTAAGAAGACTTAGTAATTTTGTTAATGATGTTTTCAAGACTTAGCATGTATATTTCTATTATCTAATAAATTAAGAATATCTATACCATAATAAAATTTTAATTTTTGTTTCACTTTCATTGGTGGTATGATCTACTCACTATAATATGTTTAGTTAATGAGAAATTTATCTATGAATAGGAGTCATTGCCTGTTTAAGTAATTCAATGTACAAAGTATTGCCTTTTGTTACTTCATTTAGAGTAAAGTAACGGATGCATAACAAAACATAAAATAACATTTATTAGTTTCTCCTGCAAAGAGATTATTGTAGAACCTACAAATTCCATGAAAAAGGATGTTGAGTAATAGAGAGATTTTTCATTGAAAATGCTTTCAAAAAATTTTGGCCTTAATCATGTATACAGAATGCTCTTGTTGCTTTTTAACAATAACTCTCTTCTTTTTCCAAAGTAAGTATTTATACTACTTAATCAAGATTTGTCTTTATTTCTTGTTAGCTATTTTAATGTCCTTTCTAACATGTATACATTCATCATCAAACCAATTTTATAAAACATTATGATTTTGATCATGAGTAACCTATTCTTCTAATAAAACCTACTTCAACATGTCCTTTAAAATTCCACTAATTTTGCACCATCTCTCTTTCTCTCTTTTACTTTTATTCTTATTGGATACATTAATTTGGATATTTTATTTTATTTTAATATCTTAATCACATATTTATAATTTTTGATGGAGAAATTAGTTTATTTAGTTTACTTTTGAAACAAAAATATGTAAAGGAAACATGCCTATGGTTGTAACTTATTATACATGACAATAAACTATTTGGGAGTTGTTGAAGTTGTTTCATGGGAACTATTATGAAATACTTATATAAATTGATACTTGATATTTGATATAATTAATCTTTTATTTAAAAGAATTACTGCATATGACATTCGATGTTAGAGTACTCTTCTAAACATAATGATTGTTCAACATTCACTTATTCTTGAAATAGTTAAAAGTTTGTTCATTTTTCATCCTAGTAATAGGTTATTTATTCTATTATTCTAATAATAGATCATTTTCATTTTTTATTATTATAGAGATAGATAACAATTTTTTAATTAGTATTTTCTATTATTTTTTGGTTATATAATAGGAAATTTAGGTTTCATAAGCCATTTAAATATAGAATTACTTATTTAATAATTTTCTTTATTTTATTTTTCTTAAGTACTTGAACTTAAAATTAAATTATTAAATAAGAAACCCCTTAAAATATTAGTAGAATCTCGATAAAAAATCATTTTATATATCTTTGAATGAGTTTTATTTCAAAATGATTGAAACATATTAGATTTAGCATTTTTGTTATACTATAATGTCACTGGTACATGATAAGTATTGTTCTTGATCTAATTTCATTTCATCTAGATATAATAGAAACTCTACATGATGATAACATAATTCTCCTAGCTCATATAAAGAATCATTACCTAGAGGCTCTTGGGAGGGTCAATAGATGAGCAAAAGCCTAATATCTTTCAAGTGGTTGTGCTTAGGCTCAAACCCAAGTCTTATAACCTGAGAAACAAGTACCTTACCATCCCTCCAAATGGTGGTAATTCTACTATTTTATCTTATTAAAATATGTTATATATTGAATACTTTTGAATAGAAGGCAAAACAAAATCAATACAAAACTTATGTGAGGTACTTGAGGTTGTGTAAAAGTTAAAAAATGTGGAAACATTGTTAAACCATTACAAATTACTACAAATGTATTCATATAGGTTGAGTATGTAATTCCATAAGTAGGTTGCTGATTAATATGATGTGTTTCCATGGACATAGTATACAACATATCACATTTAGTCATTTATTGTGACCCTGTCATGATGTTGTTTGTGCATTTTAAGAACCTCACATGAATACCTAAGTAGCACTACCCAAGTAGTGGTTGGACTAACCCATTCATATATATAAATATAAAATAATTTGAAAAGTTTGTAGAAATCAAAATATGCTTTTAAGTGTAGAATAAGGAGCTTTAAAAGTGGAGATTACAAGTTCAACCTACAATATTTTATTAAAATTAGGATTTCAAATCCTTGGAAAAATACAAGAAATTTTATTAAAGATCTTATAGATTTTATGTTATGAGTATCCAATGATTTTGTGTTATGAGTTTGTTTGTAAAGAAATAATGAAAAATATGAAAAATTAAAATTCCAAGATCATGTCGATTTCATTAAAAATTTGAGGAATGTGAATTTCAAAATTGTGAAAAATCTTTAAAGGTTAAAGATTTTATCAAATGGTGAGGAATTCTTTGAAATGAATTTTACTATGACAAATAAAAAAAATCTAAATTTTGATGTTGAATAGAGTTTATTCATAGGAAATTTGAAAATTTTGAATTAGAATGAAAAATCAGAACAATGTAAATTCTAAAACATGAGAGATGTGTTATTTGATTTAGATTTCTATGCTTTATGAAAAATCAATTTGATTTGCTAAAAATATAAAATTCTTAATTTTGATAAATCTAGATTTTACTGAATGTACATCTATTTATGATTTATTTTTTATTTTTGCTTTTTAGTTTAAACATCATTGGGTACCTTCATGGTTTTCCAAATTGTCAACTACTTTTTAGGGTAATGTGCCTCATGAAGCATAGCACATGAGTATTAAATGATGGATCATTGTATTTTTCTTTACAACACCCATAGCATATACCATGACATTCTAATGTACTAAGTTATGTTTAGTATCACAAGTTGTCACATGGAAAAGTAGTGAAAAAAGTAACCTAGAACACTGGAACAATGATTATGTCTAAATTGCAACTTATCTCTTTGAATTTTAATTTGATGCCACTATGGATTAAAAAAAGCACACTCTAGAGGAAGTGAATAGGGTCAGTAATAAAAAATCATAAATGTTTTATGCATAAAAATTATTAACCAAATAAAAAATCCTTAATAAGCTTATGTAATATGAGTTAAATGATTGAAGCACAATGCATGGATCTTCATACAATATTAACATATTCATGTAAGCATAATGATGAGTAGTAGATTGTAATTTGTGGATGGACAAGTGATGAATCATGTTTTTCATAAGCTCTGATATCGGAGTGGTTGCAATATCGGGTACATGATATCGTGTAGGCGATATTATAGCCTAAGATGTGATATCGAGCATGCAATATCGCAGGATACTCCTAGGCCTATAAATTAGCCCTTGGGCACATGATTCGGGAGTAGTTTTGGAGGTCAAGTAGCAAAATTCTTGCAATTTGTTCATTTGAGAGTTAGAATATTTTCCAAGTGCCTGTAGTAGGAGGTCTAAGTGTAATCGGATCTTTATTCAAGCATTGATGTACCTGAACACACAATTGTGTTGGCAATAAAGACAAGCTCTTTGATTCATCCTTGTAGCACTTGAGACTTTCTTTCTTTATGCATTTATATATCATGCTTTTATGTTGTTCACATTTAATGTTATTCATTCAGTAAGTAATTTTAATTAATTAAGAAACTAATTAAAATACACAAGCATGAGCCCTTCAAACATACGTGTGACACTTGGTAGCTCAGAAACAGTTAGCATTTGACAACCCAACAATGTTTACATAAAGTTTAGGATGTGTTTGGGAAGTGGGGATGGTTACTTGTGTTAGGTTAGATTAGAAAATAGTTCACTTAGTGTTTATTTAATATCATATTCATTATTGTTTTAGGCAATAAAATTTATAAAACATAAAATGATAAAAATCTTATGCCTCAGTCACACTTAACCATACACTTGCATTTCACAAGTGGGACTGGGAAGATAAAGAACGGACAACATGAACTCACTATTTAGCTCTAACGTACTTGGTAATTAAAGTCTATGGAATTAGATCAAATTGCACATGAACACCTATGATTCGTATGGTTGGGCGTAGGGGTACCTCACCACTCATCATTGGCACCATTACTGGGGACTTTAGTTCTACGTGTGCTATCTAAACTTAGTGAAACTTAGTGTTGGTGACCGTTTGGGATGCGACCGCCAACGAGTGTCCTCGAACAGGATTTAGGTGCCCGCTGGTCTCTGGCAACACCAAGGCCCAGATACCTCCAAATAACTCAGTAGTTAATGTGAGTATGTGTGTGTGCTGTTGCGGCGTGCGGTTGTGTGCAATGTGACAATTCCGTTGTGTGTGAACTACAAATGACTTTACTTTAAAGAGATTTAGCCAACTTTATCAAGTACTGTGAGTTGTTGAAAGTTTCCTATTTTGTTCAAACTACCTAGTCTACACGGTCCTTATAATACCTGCTTGTAACAAGTAAAATTTTGCAAAAA
>MNCI01006092.1:279502-296798 GCA_015680685.1 Gnetum montanum | reverse complement strand
GTCTAGATGGGAAGACAGCGAACTGCGACCTAAGGATAACTATCTAGGTGCCACAACTAGTCCATCTGCGGAGTTCGACCAGATCGTGTGTGCGACGCTCGTTTCGTATGGTTGAGTGTAGGGGTACCTCGCCACTCATCAATACTCATTAAGGAAGTAGAAAATTAGTATTGATCCTTGGAGCTAGAATCAATCTGGTGGTGGAGTATAATGTTAGAATTGTTTAATGAAAAATATCAAATGTACTCTCGAGTGTCCAATTTAAGGAAGTAGATCCAAGGGTAGAAATATGAAAACCATGAGCCCTTGGATGTTGCTATTCGTTGATACTACTCTCTGTTGCATAAGTATCTTGGCCATGGATACTCTCAGCTTGATCAACTTTGCCATATCATAGATGGATTGTGATCTGAAACAAGGAAAATCCTTGGCATCTATGCTCAAGGGAGATTGATAGAGTTAAGCACCTGTTGGATCCAAAAGTTAATTGAGCAATTAGCTAGGGAGGAGGGAGAATTGAGAAAGTGAGAAAATGTAGAGGAATACAACAAGGATCCTTCTATTTGCAAAAGGAGGGTTTGATTTTGTGATAATGAGGATGAGTTAACCAAAGATGACGTGGCTAATCAAAAAACCTTGCCACTCTAAAAATTGCAATTGAAAATCATGGTTAAGGTTGACCAATTATGAAGCTCCATGGACAATAAGTTTTAAGCTATTTTAAAAATTGCTAAAAAGTCCAAGAAGCAAAGTCATGAGCATGAGCACCAAAGATGTAAGGAAGTTGAACGTGCCATATCCAAGGGTAAGGGTAAGATGGCTATGATAGAGATAGTTGCAAATAGCAAATTAGATGATGATGGCAAGTGTGATGTCTACTAGTATAAACATCCTAAGGGTTGTTGTCCAATTGTGTCACATTTATAGGAATCTGGAATGTATGCCTTACATTCACGACTTGCACAAAGGCAAACACCCAAAAGATTTCCTTATCCATAAGGCAACTCTTAACAGTTCCACCAACCATAGTAGTACTATCTAAGTGGAACTCCATTGCAACCCTATGAATTGTACTAGCAATGGTAGCAACCACAATCATGGGTGTTGGTACCTCCATGACGGTAGTACCCCTATCAGCAACTAGATCCCTATGGTTATTATGTTCAGCAACCTTCATCTCCATGAGACTCCTTTGGTTATGTTGTTGCTTACCAACCTTACCACTATCCTCCTAAAGTGTACCAACCACCATATCTAAGGAGGGACACCACCTACTATCCTCATGCTCCTCCTATTCCTACACCTACTCCTCCATCTCCTATATAGCTACCACTTGCTCCATCCATGTAGGATGAATTGCCTATCGAACCATAGCAAAGAAATGCTACAAGGATGGTTAATCTACAACCAGTTACCCAACCAAGTGGGTTGGAACCACGATCAAAGAAAAGATCCTTCTTCTAACCTCATAGTCCACCAAAGCCCTTAGACACATTAGTGGTTGGTGGCCCTGTTCCTCTACCTTCCACTACCTCACCTTTATTCGAGTCCCTTTCAAACCAAAATCCCTCTCAAATCCACACTGTAATGTTGACCCATGTTGTATCTGATTGGATTCAAGCTGGTAACCTGCTTAGGAAGTTAGCTGATCCTAGGAGTCCCTTAGTATATTTTCAAATTGCTAGGAATGAGCCTTGTAAAGCTCTTCTTGACTCTAGTTCCAATGTTAATCTGATCTCACATGAGATGTACTCTATGTGGAACTTTCCTACCTTGAAGAAGAGTAAGATTAGGCTAGAGTTGACAAACTAGTCCATCCTTATTCCATTAGGATTGGTAGAAGACATCGTGACCATCGTTTGTGTATGATCATATTCTGCTGACTTCCTAGTAATCAAGGTGGAGAACTATAAGGGGGACTTCCCAATTATTATGAGAAGGGCGTGGTTAAGCACTATTAATGGTAAAATGCACCTTAGAGATCTTTCCTTAGAGATATCTAAAGAAAATGAATTTGGAAAAATTAAGAAGAGGGTTCCATGTATTGTGTATAGTGATTCAAGGTGCCATTGTGTGTAGAAGCTATGGTTAGTGAAGTGAACACCTATCTTTGCATGCAAGCAGTGTACACCAAAAGCTAAAATCCAAAGATGTCTGTATGTGGCAACCACAAAACAAGAAGGCACCCAGTGGCTGACAACTGATTCTAGTAGTAGTACATTGTGCATGGAACCTACTAAGGGCTTAACGTGTGATTATGTTGCAAGTATGGATGAACTCAAGCAAGTTCATCACTAGCTCTCTAAGGGAGTAAATGATGATATCAATTGGGGAGAGTTGGAGATTCCTAACAATTTCAAATAAGAACCCATTCAATTAAAGACATTATTGGCCAGAATGGAGTATGTGTTCTTAAAAAATGAAAAGTCAGTTATTATTAATGTAAAACTTGCTGTAAGACCAAAGAAGATGTTAATGAAGGTTGTGAAAACATTGTTAGTAGCCTTTGCCTGGTCATATTTTGAGCTCATTGGAATAGATCCAAGAATATGCCAGCATCGGATATACATTGACCTCGCCATTAAGCCAAAATGACAACCGCAATGGCGTTTGAATCCCAAATTAAAGTAGATTATCAAAGAGGAGATTGAGCAACTCCTCAAGGTGGGATTCATCTACCCTATTGCAAATAGTAAGTGGGTTAGTCCACTCATGATCATGCTAAAGAAAGGAGGCAAATTAAGGGTGTGCATCTACTTCCAACTACTTAATATGGCAACTTTTAAAGATCATCTTCCATTATCTTTTGCCCACCAAGTGCCAGACACCATTTCTAGGCATAGCTATTATAGCTTTCTGGATGGTTATAGTGGCTATAATTAAATCCAGATTGCACTAGAGGACCAAGTAAAGACAACTTTCACAAGTCTGTGGGGGACTTTTGCTTATCATCGAATGCCATTCAGTCTATGTAATGCCCTAGCTACATTCCAAAAATTAGTCTTTAGCATGTTCCAACAATAAATTGGTAGTGGGGTAGAAGTCTTTATGGATGACTTTTCTACCTACTAAGTTACATTTGAACAAGCCATGGATTATCTCAAGTAGGTGTTGAGGAGATGTGTCGAAACAAACCTCTAGCTTAATTGGCAAAAGAGTCATCTTATGGGCCAAGAATGCATAGTGTTAGGGCACCATATCTCAAAAGTAGAAATAGAGGCAGACCCTGAAAAGATAAGGGTCATCCAGGGAATAACCCATCAACCAAAAATAGTTAAAGAAGTGTGGTCATTCCTTGGTCATACTAGCTACTACTAGCACTTCATCAAGAACTTTTCCAAAATCACCAAGCTATTGGTTGAATTAAGAAAGAAAGATGCACCATTTTTCTAGACCCCTGCGTGTGAAATAACATTTCAACAACTAAAGAAGAAGCTTACTAAAACTCCAGTTTTACAAGCACCTGATTAGTTCATGTTATTTCATATGATGACTAATGCATCAAATTATGCTTTGGAGGTAGTGCTTATCAGCTGGATGATCAAAAACATCCATATTACATTCACTCTGCAAGTTAGAGTATTGCAGGTGCACAACTGAACTACACCACTATAGAAAAAGAGTTGATGGCGGTGGTGTTTGCCTTAGAAAATTTCAGGCACTATGTTCTTGGTTATAAAGTGCTTATCCACATAGATCATAACGTCATCCAATTTTTAATGAAAAAACCAATGGTGAGCCCCCATGGCATATGGTGGCTCATGATTTTGGAAGATTTCAATCTCACAATGGTAGATTAAAAAGGTGTGGAAAATGTGATTGCTCACTTATCATGGCTAAGATGGGACAACAAGGAGAAAGAGAGCCCCTTATCTAATCAATTTCCTAACGAATCTCTCCTTGTAGGGGCTATTAATGCACAAATGCTCAATGAAGCAAGATGGTATGACATCATTATCAGTTATTTCCTTAAACAAGAACTGTCGCAAGGGCTAGACACCTGGAAGAAACAACAATTTCTTTACTAGGTTAAGCATTTCATGAAAATCAATGGGAATCTTTACAAAGTATGTCCTGATGGCTTTGTACGCTGGTGTGTCACTAACATGGATCAACTGTGCATTCTCTAGGATGCTCACAAAGGCCCTTGTGGGGGCCATTATGCTAAAAGATGCATGGCCATAAAAATCCTCATGGTAGGATATTACTAGCCAACAATCTTTAGGGATGCACACCAATTCATCTATGCTTATGATCATTATCAGAGGGATGGTGGAATGAAAACTCAAATGGAGGGGCCACAATAATGGATTAAACCTCTTGAGCCATTTGATATTTGGGGCATTAACTTTATGGGTCCCATCGCACCTTTGTTAAATGAAAAGACATATATAATAGTCACGGTTGACTATTGCACTAAGTGGGTAGAAGCAGTAGCTGTCATCGACTATACATCCACTACTACTACTTGGTTTGTACAATAGAGTATCATAAATAGGTTTGGTGTGCCTTGTGCATTAATTTTTGACAATGGAACTCATTTCATAAGTGTCACTTTCTAAAAACTTATGCAATGCTTGGGCGTTGAGCACAAGTTGACAACACCTTATCACTCTTAAGCCAATGGTCAAGTTGATGTGNGAAAATCGATTAATGGCTCTATCATCCAACAAAATGCATAAGTCATTCAACAAGAAATGCCATGACCTCAAAATAAGGAAAGTCAAGTTTCAATTAGGAGACAAGGTTCTCTATTAGAATCTTGCACACATACCTCAAATGAACCAAATTTCAAACATTGTGGGAAGGACCTTACATTATTGAAGAGGATTTTCCATCTAGGGACATGATTATAGATAAACCTAATAGCCCAAACAAGAAGTAATTAGTCAACATCCAACAACTGAAACCTTTCCATGAGCGCAAGCTAACCAACTTAATAGACACCTTGCCAAATGGACAGCCAGACTCAATCTTTCAGATCTCCTCCTGTCAAATTAGTCATGGGGGAGATGGCCATCCATACTAACACTTTACATGGCTCCTTAGTTTTTTGACTTTTTTCTTTGACACATTTTTGGTTTTACAACTTTTTGTTTCTATATTCTTTATTTTACATATTTTTTTTCAAGTTATTGATCTTTTTTAAATTTTTATTTTACACCATTGTTAGTATGTTTAATATTTCTTGAATACTCTTTTACTTTTTTTTTTAAATATTTTTTTCTTATGTTTGGTATAATTCTCTACTCCTTTTGCTAATAAGGTGCTAGGTACAATGGTAATGAGCTACTCAATGGTGGTATGTATCATTTGTAATTTGATTGTGGATGTCTGGTTTCTAACTTTGAATGTCGTCACTGACAACTAGGACATGGTTTCTTTTCATCTAATAGGTAGTGAGTCCACATCATCCACCCATCCACACACTTTATGCTTTTCCTTATTTTGGAAATGTGCAGTCCTTTTTTCATTAATACAACCTTAATAAATTTGTGACTTGTGTATGGGAAGGAATCAAAGGTTCAGATAGGGTGTGGATTTAAAGGGATGAAATATTCTTCATGCTTTTTCATTTTCCTATGTGCGAGGGTGTTCTTGTGAGCTTCTTACCATTCTGTGCCATTCCACAATAGGAAGTCGAATAAGTCCTTGCATGTTGTGGTCCTCATCAAAAAAAAAATATGAAAATTCAAAGCACATCACTTAGACAAAATAAAAGGGCTACAAGAATTGGTTATGGATCTTTTTTTGTCTTCTCTAACTAAGGCCCTTTCTCACTTCCTACTTCTTCTCTAATTTGGAATGGTGGTTGTTTTGTAGGAGCATTCTTGTGTCTCAGGGAATGGACTAGTCTTAGAATGTCGATGCGAAGTCACTAAAAGTGGTTGGTTTTGGTCTGGACTAAGGATGGATCCTACTGAGTTATTTAATCATGAACTCTAAAAGGGACTTCATGTAACCATAATTAGGAACTCCATTCCATTCTCTCTCTCCTCCATCTATGCTTTTCATGCCTCAACTGACTATTGATTTCATGTTTTAATTTGATGTTCTAGTTTGATGTCTTGGGTTTCTCAGTTAGTCACTTCTAGGTTTTTGTACTTAACCTTCTGTAATCATTAATCATCCATGGTGCCCACAGACTCCTAGGTTTGAAGTTATGCAAGGGCATAAAAGGCTTGTGCCTGGTTTGGGGAGGACCCACTTGCATATCTTTTGGTTTGGTTAAGTTAAGTTCTTTAACCTTAGACATTTTTACGATCTAATTCTTTTTATTGACCCCATTAATGCCATCCAATTGTGCACATATTCACAACTGTTTTTAGTGAATTCCTTCTTTTTATTGTTGTGAATTTCTATACCTTCTTTCTAGTATTCCTTGTATTAAGCTTTTTCTAAATTTTATGAAAAACTTCTCTTACTTAACCGATTTTTCAATCTTCCCACTAACATTATCAAGCAACCAATATATTACAATCACAACTTAGCTAGATAAAATCACTGACAACACAAGGTATTCAACTACTATGTGTTACACTTTATATACTAATCCTTGATTTTGTTGTGATTACAATGGGGAGTATGGATTGGAAGTGGGATTATCTTCACCAAGGAGGATGTAAAAATATCACTCATAGGAGATTGTTCATGACCACTGGATCTCTTCTACCTCTCCCTCATTCTTCTATTAACAAGAGGGGTTAGATGTCCATTGGATCAGAGGGTGTTCTTTCTTGTTGTCATGAACACCTAATTTTTTACACAATTGTAATGTTGTATGCTTGGGAACTTCTATATTTATTTGTTTGCTTTATGTCACTTTGCATGTCATTCAAACATTCCATACCTCCTAATATATTTTGTAAGAGACTTGTTCCTCTTCGTTTGAACTCAAGGACAAGTTTTCATTCAATCATGGGGCTATGATGAATCATCTTTTTCATAAGCTCCGATATCAGAGTGGCCACAATATCAGGTAGATGATATTGGGTACGTCATATTGTGGCACAAGATGCGATATTGGGCATGAAATATTGTAGGACACTCTAGGCCTATGAATATAGCCGTTGGGCACATGATTTAGGAGTAGTTTTAGAGGTCAAGCAATGAAATTCTTACAGTTTGTTCATTTGAGAGTTAGAATATTTTCCAAGTGCTTACAGTAGGATGTCTAAGTGTAATCANACATGAAGTTCAGGATGTGCCCAGAAAGTGGGGATGGTTACTTGTGTTAGGTTAGATTAGACAGTAGTTCACTTAACATTTATTTACTCTCATTTTCATTATTGTTTAGGTAATCAAATTTGTAAAACATAAAATGATAAAAATCTTATGCCTCAGTAACACTTAACCTTACACTTGCATTTCACAAGTGGGATTGGGAAGAAAATGAATGGATAACACAAACTCACCATTTAGCTCTAGTATACTTAGTAATTAAAGTTTGCGAAATTCAATTGGATTGCATGTGAATGCTTGTGATTCGTATGGTTGGATGTAGGGGTACCTCAACACTCATCAACAAGGTAAGTATACTAGTAAGTTGATAATGAGTTCATGCTCATTGTCTTACTATTTAGAGTTAGTGAGGTTCAAAATGTATGATTTTAACTCTGAGTAAGGTATATGATAAAATGATGTTGGTTGGCTTTAATTATGCTAAAAGTAAACATAATGGAAATGAACGTAAATTTTATTTTTAAGTCTAATGAAAATGTAAAGCTATTCTAGCCTATGGCGATAAGTATCTATTCCTAGCTTTCCATACAGATCCTAGGTAGATGTAATCGTTACTGGGCTTACCAAGTAAATTTACTATTGAGAAAATCAAGTAAAGTTACAACTGAGCTATCAAAAAATTATACTTTACACTTGAAACTAGTTGTATTAATTCTTCCTTACTAATGAACATTGGAATAGTAAATGACTTAGGAAATGTAAATGGAAAGTTAATCTATTCTATGTGAGATGCTATAATGATGAAGAATAATATCAATCCTTATTATTTTTTATGAATTATATCTAGGAATAATATACTTAAATAAAGATGTCATAAAACCATAATTTAGCACACTATGAACATTCACAAATAACTCTTTAAGAAAATAAACTACAAGAATTCACTAAGCATTACCTAAAATTAGTTTTTGATGTAATTATGGGATTTTATTTATAGGAATGATCATGACCCACTATATCATATCTATAAGAACATATGTGAAGTTATGATATTGCATTTTTGATATCATAGTCCATAATAAGGGTATTTCATCATATCCCTACAACTAACTAAAAACTCCTCCTTGAGTTCAATCAAAAGGAAGATAGAGTTCCTTACAAACTTGTGGGATTACATGGACTTGATATCATGACACATATGTACATGACTGACTCTACTATAAATGTTGCATCTTTAATCAAGTGGTATTACAAAATTATCATATAATGCATGATTGACACATGATAAAAATAAAACAAAACAAAATTATATGTAGCTTCTTCACATTCCTTGTTGTGGTGGCTCCTCCATTGGCCTTTTTCTTTTATCATCTAGCTTTTGAATTAGTACTTATTTAGTAGTGCTCATAGAATTTCCTCTTTAGGTTTGGGTTCATGCATCATCCATGCTAATTCAGAGATATTAGTTGGTGTTGGCACTTCCCAAGGACATGATAATTATGGAAACATTTTGTTGGCTTTGATGTACCATGTTGAAAACTATGTTCTTTCTACCTCAAAGGCTTATGCCATATTCTGTAGCTCTTGGTAATTAGTCATTCTTTTGGCCAAATTTTCTGCAACATATTTTTGGTCCTAGTAGTTGGATTTGACTACTTAGAGCATAGAGTTTGCAATTTGAAGCTTCTACTGTGTATTGTTTCCATTTGCAAACTCCCTTTCAGAATTGGAATGCACTAATTTTATTCTTTTGTTACCTATTGTAAACATTGCTAAGTAACATAACACAGATTTGCTAACCTCATGTATTCTGTTATATCCTCTATCTGCAAGTCTTTGTTCTTTGGATCTTCTTACTAAATAAGGACAAGACTCTAGGATGGGTTTCCAATTAGTGTTTGTTGCATGATGGAATTGATTTTAGCTTTATCCATCTAGATATCTTTCTCATTAATTTGCTTGTACATTCCCTTTTAATCTTTGAAATGTTTGTTGAGCCTTTCATTCTTCTTAGCTTTATCTTGACACACATTCATTTCTCTTTGACTACACATACTTTGTTTATCGATAGGGTTTTGTTTTCATAGGTTAATTATCTTATGTTGAGGTTAACCCTATGTTACATCCCATCTAAAGACATTAGGTATGGTCATACACTTATGAGTTATACATTACGTGTGGACTCCTGGCATGTCGAGCACGAATTAATGTAATATAAATGTATTTTATATGTTATAAGGCTTCATCTTTATGTTATGATTATGATGTCTTAACATAAACAACTAACGTGATTATGTACACTAGCCCTATGTGATGTGTTAGATGGGTGAGGTTACTAGCAGGGGTGTTGAACTGGGATACAAGAGCATCTATTTGGTATGTCTTTATGCTTTATGTGCAATTTTGGTATTTAGGCATTTGTACTATGGCACTATGTTGCATGATGTTTACGTGTGGTTTTGGCATGCGAATGTGTAGTGTGAATGATAAGGATTTTGTAGGTTCAAATGGATTTTGATTTGGAGTCTCAATGTGTTTGTTATGCATGATTGAAGTTTATGGCATTAGGTGTAGAGGAAAAAAATAAGGATAGCTTATGAAAATTTTTCATAAAATATAATAAATAATTCAAAAGAAAAAAAGCAAGAAAAAGGGAACTCACGTCACATGAGAAAAGCACATCATTGCTTTTTGTTTGTTTTATACAAAACATAAAGTGAAAGTATAGGTTTTATGTTTGTTTTTTTTACCCACTACCTCACCACTACTTGCTCATAGAAATTGCATTTTGGGTTTCTATTTTTTCTGTTCACATTAATAGAAATGCACAAGAGCCTATTTTTTTCATTTTTCTTTCTTCTCTCTTCTTCTATTTCATAGGTTTCTAAATTTTGAGCTTTGTGGATGATTTTTACTTGCTCTGAACCTAGATTTGGGATTGCTGCAATCATATCTACATGGGTGTAGAACTTTTTGGGAGTGAAACGAAGTCCTGTTGGAACTTTTAGGGGTTATTATTATTATTTTAGACTTTATGCCCAACAATTTTAATTGGTGAATTGTCTTTACCTTTTCCTTATATTTTTGTGCTAGATTAGTGTATATGATTATGCGATGTGGGCATGTGGGGTGAATAGCTCAAAGATTGAGCTTGGACATGTTATTTTGTCTATTTCCCAAAATTTTCTGATTTTGGTTATGAATTGTGTATTAATATATGTGATGTATGGTATGATGTGGACTTATAGAATATGATATGTGATGTTGATGAGACTCGTATGATTGGAATATGATATTTGTGGGGCCTATTGGGACATGAGCATTTTTGGGAGTTCTAATCCTTCATAGTGGTAACTATATATTATTTTATTAATCAAACTTTGAACATGCATAACTTTGCTTTTAGAAGTCTAATTTAGGTAAAATTAGTGTTGTTGGGATCATTTTGGGAAGTACTTTCTAATCGTGAGATTAGTTTTTTCTTTAGGCATATATCATTTGGAAGGTTATTATAGTAGTCATTTGTATGGAAGTACATGCCTTTTGAGAAATATGGTATTGTTTTGTCATATCGAGGTATTCATGTTTTTTTATCAAATCATGATATTATTTTCATGGAACAACTATAACTATTAGGGGTAGGTATGTGTGGTTATGTTTATTTAGATGTGTTATGCTTATGACATGTGTTGGCTTAAGCTAGTCGAAATGTGTACATGTTTTCATGATGATGCTTATGATGGTCATTGATGGATGGTACTAGCATGAGGGTGTGGACTGGTTGGTGATAAGGCACCCTGGGGGTAGTATGGATTGACCCCCACTATGATGCATTGGTGAGGCTCTTATCTCAAGCGTCATCTTGAGAGAGGGAGAGCATAGGTGTGTTCATCCCTATGGCTGGTACATGGCATAGGTATGCTCATCCCTATCGCCAGTTCTCCAAAAGGATAGTGGTTGTAGATCATAGGTTGATGAACCCTAGCACCAGTTGGATACATAAAAGACTAATAAAATACATGTAGGTAAGGACTATTATGAGTACTCAAGGAAACGTTTCACATGCTACACTAAGTGTGGATATGCTAGCAACCACATGGGCTATGTATATGATAGTATTGATTTGTGAGTCATATCGTTGATAATATGTGTTCTAATTGGATTATGATTGTATGGATCATGGACTATTTACAGTATATCATGGGTATGATGACATGGGTAGGATAGATGATGTTAGATAATGGCTTTGTTTGTGCTTGTACTATGGGTGATATAGTGTGTGTTTTTTTGAGCATGCGTAAGACTAACAATTGTTGTAAGTTTCCTTATACCCCACTCCTCTCCTCTAGTGCAGCACTTGTTGACCATCTAGCAAGGGAAGTGTAAAGGATTCCCACTTAGTTGTGTATTGACTTTATTTAAATTATAGGTTAAAGGTATAAGAGCCTAAACAAGCATGAAGAGGGAGAGTAGAGGAGGGAAAAATATTTAGTGCTTAATTAATGTCTATTTCATGGATAGTAGTATGGACTATGTATTATTGTATGAAACTCTCTATATTCTTATATATACGATGATGGTGTCTATGTGTTTTAGTAGAATGAATTAAAGTGTATGTTTAGTTTTTGGTGTGGTATGAAATTTCTGTGCAGTCTAACAATATTGGTGTTTAGTTATCATGTTTTTGTTTTAAGATTACTTGATCATAGGCATCACCCTACCCTAGATAGGGCAGGGTGTTACATTGTGGTATCGAAGCTAGTTTACTTCAATGTTGTATGATGGTTGTGGTACTCACCCATTTGTGATTTTAGGTTAGAGAGATGTATAGTAGATGTGGTCATGACACTGATGGGGTCCACAAACCAGAAGGGCTTAATGATGGACAGGAGTAGCCTCCTCAAACATCTATTTGTTGTCCTACAAATAGGAAACTAGAGATTATACAACAATTGTTATAGATCCTATAACAACATGGTTTAGCTAGTGATGTTTCTATTTCCATGATCAGGGAAGTGGGAAGTGGTAGTGGTAGTGGTAGTGGAGGCTTAGGAGAATCAAACAGTTAGTGTATCAATAGGGAACCAGTAAATCAATTTTGGAAGTTGGGACCTCCTAAATTTGATGGCACTAGAGATCCCACTATAGCTACAGAATGGTTGGAGGAATTGCAAAAGGCTTTTGATTTGATGGGCTATTCATCAATTCAATAGACTTGCTTGGTAGTTTATCAATTGGTTGATACTGCCTAGCGTTGGTGGATGACTGAAGAGAAAGACAAGGGATGGACTAGTCAAGAGATGGCATGGGATGATTTTTTGGCATCTTTCAAAAGTCATTATATGTCTACCCAATGTGCACAAGCCAAGTGGGATGAGCTCTACCATTTTTATTAGGTTAGTTAATCTATGGTAGAGTATAGATAGAGACAAATGCTCGAGCATGGATGAATAGGTTTATTCAAGGTTTGAGACAATCTTTGAAGGATAACCTATTACCTCTCAGATTGACTTCCTATGATGAAGCTAGAGTAGTAGCCATGGATTTAGAGAGGAGCTAGTGGGAAGATACAACACGTAGAGAGAAGCGATAGGTGTAGAAGAGAGGAGCAACATCTAGAGAGAGGCTTGGCCCCTCTAAGCAAGCTTGTGGCCATGGAGGAGAATTTCAAACACCCACCCATGATCCTACTATTGGAGCTGGTCATGGAGCTATTATTTGTTATAGATGTGGGCAGCCTAGTCATCTATAGAGGGATTGCTAGAATTTTTTTGCATGTGGGTAGGTGGGGCATTGGTCTTGGTAGTGCCCAAAGTAGATAGGTAGTAGTGGCGAAGGTAGAGGCTAAGGACAATGACCTCTAATTCAAGGTGGATGTGGAGCACTAGTCACTCAGCTCAAAGGAGGGGACCAAAGGACTTAAGGATGGTGTATGCCTTAACAAACTAGCCTTTGGACATGCAACCAAACATAGTGATGGAGATGGGAGGTACCATTTTGGGCTTTGCTATGTTGATGTTATTTGATCTAGGTGTGAGCCATTCTTTCATAGATCCTATGGCATCATGTAGCTCTTATATGTCATTCTCTTTCTCTTGGATTGATACTATCTTCTTCTAGGGGTTATGAAACTTGAGTTGATCAAGTGTGTATGGGTCTACTAGTAGAATTTGAAGGTGTGAAGTGGGTTAGTGGTTTACATGTTATGGATCTTGGGGTATATGATGTAATCTTGGGGATGGATTGGTTGTCATAGTTTAATGCTAGTTTGGACTATTGGAAAAATCTCCTATGATTACAATTAGTTGATGGTTCTCCAATTGAGATACAAACTTGTCCAAGGACTATGCACTTGGATTTAGTCTCCTCTTGGATGTATCATAGGATGCTTAGAAAGGGAATGAATGCTTTGTGGCTACAATCTATAAAAAAATTATGGTGGAGATAGATCAAATTTCTATGGTTCATAAATTCTCTAATGTATTCCAATCAGAATTACTAGATTTTCCATTGAGGTAAGAGATTGAGTTTGAGATCGAACTTAAACCTAGTACAAAGCCTATTTCAAAGGCTCCACATAGGATGTCTTTCATAGAGCAAGTAGAGCTAAAGATTTAGCTATAGGAATTGCTAGATAAAGGCCTTATTCAACCTAGTGTATCACCATGGGGTGCACCAACGCTATTTGTTAAAAAGAAGGATGGGGGTTTGTGTTAATGCAAAGATTATAGGTAGTTAAACTAGGTGACTAAAATAAATATCCTTTGCCATGCATTGATGACTTGTTGGATTAATTTTGGGGAGCTCATGTATTCTCAAAGATTGATCTCAAGTTTGGGTATCATTAAGTGTGGGTTTGTGAATAGGATGTGTCAAAGACAACATTTAGAACATGGTATGACCATTATGAGGTTTTGGTGCTACCCTTTGGATTGACAAATGCACTAGCAATTTTCATGCAAGTCATGAATAGTGTGATGTGGCCATTCCTAGATTAGTTTATGATTGTATTCATATATCATATATTAGTATATTATTCTAATGAGAAATTGCATGCAAAGCACTTGCATATGGTTTTACAGACTTTAAGGGAGTACCAATTGTATGCTCAACCATCCAAGTGTTCCTTTTGGCAATCAGAGATTCAGTTCTTAGGACATGTGGTGTCAAGAGCTAGAATCTTGATGGATCTTGCAAATATTGCAATTGTTCATGATTGGCCTATGCCACAATCAGTAGTGGAGGTACGAAGCTTCTTGGAATTAGCAAGATATTACTGGAGGCTTGTGAAACATTTTTCTTGCATAGTAGCTCTTTTGACTCGATTGTTGAGGAAGAAGGGTAACTTTACTTGGGGCCAGCTTGTTAGGCTACATTTGAAGAGTTTAAGCATAGATTGGTGATTGCTCTATTGTTAATATCTCCTACACCAAGACATCCATATGATGGTAGTACTAATGCTTCAGGGGATGGATTTGGTTGGGTGTTGATGCAGGATGGATAGATTGTGCCTTATGCATCTCATCAATTGAGGCCACATGAAACTAGATATCCTGTGCATGATCTAGAGTTGGGTGTTGCGATATTCGCATTGAAGATTTGGTAGCATTATCATGATCCATGGTCTTAAGAATTGAGGCAGTAGATTACCTCTAATGGATTGTTCTTTATGGATAGTCATGGAGTATTATGGAGGAATGGTCAAATATGTGTTTCAAAAGCTCTACAAATTTAGTTGATGGATGAAGCCCACATGAGCAGATACTAAATGCATCCAGGTAGTCAAAAAATGTACTAGAGTTCACAATGGATGTATTGGTGGCCTGGTATGAAGAAGAATGTAGGAGAGTATGTATCTCAATGTTTAGTTTTCTAGCAAGTGAAGATAGAGCATTAGATTCCTAGGGAATATATGAAATTTCACAATATTCCTTTGTGGAAGTGGGATGCCATTGGTATGGATTTCATTGTTGGTCTTCTGCAAGCTTGTAGTGGCCATGATGCTATATTAGTAGTTGTTGATTTGTTGACAAAGTCTACCCATTTCCTTGCCACATGATCATCAATAAGTGTAGTAGAAATTACACATCTCTTTCTTGTAGAGATAGTGTGGTTGCATGGTGTGCCATGACAAATTATTAGTGATAGAGATGCTTGATTCATGTCACAGTTTTGGCAAGAATTTTAAAAGAAGATGGATACAAAGATGAATATAAGCTTGGCATATCATCCATAATCTGATGGTCAAACTGAGCATTTGAATTAGATTCTAGAAGACATGTTGTCAGCTTGTGCTTTGAAGTATAGAGAAGGTTGGGATTAGATGCTACCATTAGTTGAATTTTCATATAATAATAGTTATTAGGAGAGTTTTCAAGTAGCACCATATGAGATTTTATATCATAGGCCATGTAGAACTTCTTTATGTTGGGATTTCATAGAATATCATTAGCAGGTGAGCATAGATTTGGTAAGGTGTACTATAGAGTAGATTCAAGAGATCTTAGATAGATTGAGTGCTACAGAAGATAGGCAGGTGGCATATGCAAATTGACATTGAAGGCCATTGGAGTTTGCAATCGAAGATCATGTATTTCTTCATGTTTCTCCTTTGAAATGCCTTCTCGATTTTGCTGAAAAGGAAAATTAGCTCCTAGATACATTGGTCCATTTTAGGTGTTACAGTGGATTGGGAGAGTGGGCTATCAAATAGAATTACCTTCTAATTCCCATGATGTATTTCATGTATCTATGCTACAATGTTATGTGATTGATGAACATCATGTGTTAACCATTTAGGGATACAACTATATTTTGATGTTAGTTATGGTGAGTAGCCAGTAGAGATTGTTGATCATATGTTGTGATAGCTATGTAGTAAAGTTGTACATATGGTCAAGATTTTATGGAGTAGACATGGAGCTTTAGAGGCTACTTGGGAGGTGGAGACTAAGATGCGCATAACCCATCCTAAGATCTTCTGGGAGGAATATTCTCAAGGAGGGAAGAGAATTACATCCCATTTAAAGACATTAGGTATGGTCATACACTTACAAGTTATACATTATGTGTGGAGTCTTAGTGGGTTGTTGAGGATGAGTTAATGTAATATAAATTTATTTTATATGTTATGAGGCTTCATCTTTATGTTATGATTATGATGTTTTGACATGCTTAACTAATGTGATTATGTACACTAGCCCTATGTGATGTGTTAGACACATGAGGTTGTTAGTAGGGGTGTTGGATTGGGGTACAAGAGCACCTATTTGGTATGTCTTTATGCTTTATGTGTGATTTTATTATTTAGGAATTTTTAATATAGCACTATGTTGTGTGATGTTTAGGTGTGGTTTTGGCATGTGAGTGTGTAGTGTGTATGATAAGGATCTTGTAGGATCAAACGGAGTGTCATTTGGAGTCCTAGTGTGTTTGTTACACATGATTAAAGTTTATGGCATTAGGTGTAGAGGGAAAAATAAGGATAGCTTATGAAAATTGTTCATAAAAAATTAATAAATAATTCAAAAGGAAAAAGAAAAAGAAAAAGGGGACTCATGTCATGTGAGAAAAGTGCATCGTTGGTTTTTGTTTGTTTTATACAAAGCATAAAGTGCATCGTAGGTTTTATGTTTATTTTTTTTATCCATTGCCTAACCACCACTAGCCCATAGAAACTGGGTTTTGGATTTCTATTTTTTCTATTTGTATTAATAGAAATACATAGGAGCCTGTTCTTTCATTTTTCTTTCTTCTCTCTTCTTCTATTTCATAGTTTTTTGAATTTTGAGTTTTGTGGATGATTTTTGCTTTCTCTAAACCTAGATTTGGGATTTCTGTGGTCATATCTACATAGGTGTAGAACTTTTTGGGAGTGAAATATAGTCCTATTAGATTTTTTAGGGTTTTCTACTTGTTTTGACATTTTTCCCAACAATTTTAATTGGTGGGTTGTCTTTATATTTTCCTTGTATTTTTGTGTTGGATTAGTGTATATGATTATGAAAAGTGGGCATGTGGGGTAGATAACTCAGAGATTGAGCTTGGACATGTTATTTTTTCTATTTCTCAAAATTGTCTGATTTTGGTTACAAATTGTGTATTAATATATATG
>MNCI01006092.1:255959-275896 GCA_015680685.1 Gnetum montanum | reverse complement strand
GGGGGTCATGCAAGAGACGAGGATAAGCATCATGATGATGATCATGGCTATGGCCATAAAATAGGGGATGGTAGACACCATGGTGGTGCTAGTACTCCTTCATCTTTACCTTTTTCATCCTCTTCTTCCTCCTCTAGTTCTAACCAAGGCCACAAAGGATGTAACCATGATGGAGGTGACCAACGTGACAAAGATGATCATAGGGCCCATCAAAATAGGAGACCAAGGGTGTGGGCAATCAAGGGAGGCCTGTCACCATGAAAGAAGTGGAAGAAGGGGGCACCATGGGCATCATGACCATTTTAGAGGCTATGATCATGATGGGCCTTTTCTTGCAATTGGAAACATGCTAAACATCATAGAGGCAGTGATAATTCCAACAAGGCAAGTAAAAGATACCAAAATCAGGTGACTAGATATGAACAATATCCCCAAGTTTGAAGGGGATATAACTTAGATCCACAAAATCATCTTTAGTCCTTTCATGATGCCTATGTCTTACAGAATATGAAGAAAAAATTGGCAAAAGTTAAAGCTATTTCCAAGAATTCTCATCAAAGAAGTTAAAATTTGGTAGTGGTCATTGGAGCTAAAATCAATCCATAGGTGGAGTATAATGCTTGAACTCTTCAATGACAAGTATCAAACATACTCTTGAGTTTCCAACTTGAGAAAGTAGATCCAAGGTTGGAAATAGGGAATACACGAACCCTTGGACACAACCATGGGTAAGTACTATTGTCTCTTACACTGATGTCCTAGCCATTGTTATTCTTAAAGGGAGAAACTCTACCATATCATAGATGGGCTCTGCATAGAAACATGAAGAAATCTTAGGGTCTATACCCAAGGGAGACTTTCAAAAATAAGGACTCATTAGATTTAAAAGTTGATAGAGTAAGTTGCCAAAGAAAAAGGCAAGTTGAGAAAAAGGAAAAGTGTGGAGACCCTTCCATCAAAAAAAGGAAGGTTAAGTTCTATGATAATGAGGAGGAGGCACCACTTGATAAGGTGGTACAATGAAAGGCCTTGCCAATTTAAAAGTATACTTTTGAAATTTTAGCCAGGGAAGACAAAATATGGGACTATTTGGATGAAAATTTCCAAACTACTCTAAAAATAAAAAAGGAATTCAAAAAGCAAAGTAGTGATTGTGATTGTAGGAGAAGGAAGGAAGTTGAACGTACCCACTAAAGGGGTAAGGGAAAGGTTTCTGTAGTAGAGGAAGTTATGGAGTTTGAAATAGATGATGATGGTGGATGTGACATCTACCAATATGAACATCCTAAGGGATGTTGTTCCATTGTGTCACACTTGTAAGAATCTGGGGTGTACACTCTAAATCCTAGACTGGCAAGAAGGCAAGCACCCAAAAGGTTGCCTTATCCTCAAGGAAACCCCAGGCAGTTCCACCAAAAATAAGCCTATTATTGAAGTGGAGCTCCACCACAACCTTATGAGTAGTACCATTAGTGGTAGCATCCATAGTCATTGGGGATGCCACAACCAAAGGCAACAATATCCTTACCAAGAATATGATTCATATGGGTACTATGTTTAGTAGCCCATTTCTACATGTAACTCTTTTAGTCATAGTTCATTCAAGCATCACTACTATCCTCTTAAGTACTACAGAGCTCAATCTCTAAGAGGGGAATCCCCATTTCTTCACTCCTCATCCTTTTGCACATGCCCCTCCATCCTTAATTAAATTAGCACCTACTCCATCAATGTAGGGTGAAATTCTAGCTTAGCTATAGTAATGTAATGCCACCAAGGCTGTTAAGTTATAGTTGGCTCCTTAGCCGAGTGGTTCAGAAACCAAATCCTAAAAAAGACCATTCTTCCAAACCAAGAGTTCTACAAAACCCTCACAAACTTATGTAGTTGATAGCCTTACTTATCTCTCATCCTTTGCATCCATATCATTTGAGTCCCCTTCAAACCAAATTCCTTTCAAAGTGCATACTATCATGTTAACCCATATGGTAACTAATTAGATTAAGGTTCGTCACCTTCCCAGGAAGAGATATGATCCTAGAAGTACCCTTATTTACCTACAAATCACTAGTAATGAGCCTTGTAAGGCTCTTATGGATTAATATTTTGGTGTAAATTTTATTTCTTATGAGATGTACAAAGCCTAGAACCTTCCTCCACTCAAGAAGAGCAACATTCATCTTGAGTTGGTAGACTAGTCCATTACCATTTCTTTGGGATTGGTGGAGGACATTGTGACCATCGTTTATTGGTGGTCCTATGCTATTGACTTCCTAGTGATCCATGTTGATAATTACAATGGAAACTTCCCAATCATTATGGAAAGGGCTTGGTTGAGCACCATTAATGCATAGTTAAGAATCAAAGACCTCTCCTTAGAGATTTTCAAGGAAAATGCATTCAAAAAAAGAGAGAAGAAGAGAGTTCCATGCATCATGTATAGTGATACAGGGTGCAACTATGTGTAGAAACTATAGTTCATAAAAAGTACATCCATCAAAGAGTGTAGACAGTGTGCAAATAAGACAAAAATTCAAAGGTGACTATACACAATAGCCACAAAATGGGAGGGCACTGAGTGGCTGACTATTGATCTTGATAGTAATTGAACAATTTTCATGGAATCAATTGAGAACCTACCGAGTGCCTATGTTGAAGGCATGAATGAACTAGAGTGAGTTCATCACCAACTCTCTAGTAATGAACTTGATGACATAAATTGGGGAGAGTTGGACATTACTGAAAGTTTCAAACAGGAGCCCTTAGAGTTGAAAAATCTACCTACTAGCATGGAATATGATTTTTTAAACAATGGAAAGCCAATGATAATTAGTGCCAACCTTACTCTTGAACAAAAAAAGAAGTTGTAGAAGGTGGTCAACAAATGGCCAACAACCTTTGTTGGTCATATCTTAAACTTACTAAGATTGATCTAAGGACATGCTAACACTACATTTATATAGATCCTTCCATACAACCAAAGAGACAATCATAGTGGTAGTTGAATCCAAAACTGAAGTAGATGATCAAGGAGGAGATTGAACAACTCCTCAAGATAGGGTTCATCTATCCCATTGCGAATAGTGAGTGGGTTAGCCTACTTGTAATAGTGTTAAAGAAAGATGGTAAGTGGAGTATCTATATTGACTTCAGGTTGTTGAACATGGGGACGTACAAAGACCATTTCCCATTGCCATTTGTGGAATAGGTGTTGGACACCATCTCTAGGAATTGCTACTATAGCTTTCTATATGCTTATAGTGGATATAACCAAATCTAGATTACACTCAAGGATTAGGCCAAAATCACATTTACAAGTTTGTATGGGATTTTTGCATATAGAAAGATGCCCTTTGGCCTATGCAATGGCCCTACAACCTTCCAATGCCTTGTCTTGAGCATCTTTTAATAGAAAATTGGTGTAGGGTAGAAGTCTTCATGGATGAGTTCTCCACCTATGGTGCTACATTTAAGTGAGTCTTAGAACATATTGAGCAAGTATTGAAAAGNCTAAAACCTTCCAACACATTATCTTGAGCATCTTTCAATAGTAGATTAGTAGCAAGGTGGAAGCCTTCATGGATAACTTCTCCACCTATGGTGATACATTTGAGCAAGCCTTGGACCTCCTTGAGCAAGTATTGAAAAGGTGTGTGGAGACCAACCTTTGGCTCAATTGGAAAAAGAGCCATTTGATGGTCTAGGAGGGCATTGTCTTAGGGCACAAAATATCACAAGTAAGGACTGAGGTGATCCTTGAGAAAGTAAGGATCATCCAAGGAAATACCCACCAATTGAAAACTATTAAAGATGTCTGGTCATTCCTTATTCATAGTAGCTACTACTAGCAATTCATAGAGAATTTCTTTAGGATTTCTAAATTGTTGATGAAGTTAACAAAAAAGATGCTTTGTTCATCTAGACTGAGGAATGTGAGAATGCATTAGTACCTAATTGGTCTAGACCATTCCACATTATGATGGATGCATCAAATTATGCCTTGGAAGGTGTGATTATGTAACTGGAAGATCAAAAATATTCTTACTACATCCACTACATGAGCTAAAGCATTATGGGTGCACAACTAAACTACATAAAAATGGAGAAAGAATTGATGGTGGTAGTGTATGCCTTGGATAAATTCATGCACTATGTGCTTGAGTACAAGGTGTTCATGCATATAAACCATAGTGTAATTTGCTTCCTTCTAAACAAACCAAAGATGAACCCTCGTATCATTTGGTGGTTGATGATCTTGTAGGAATTTGATTTTATGATGGTAAATTGAAAGGGAATTGAGAACGTGGTCAATGACCACTTGTCTTGGTTGGGATGGGACAACAAAGAGGAGGAGAGCTCACTTTCTAACTAATTTCTTGATGAACTTCTCTTTGCTGGTGCTATAAATGAACAAGTGCCCAATGAACCTAACTGGTACGATGGCATTCTCATCTACCTTCTTACTCAAGAGATGCCACAAGATCTTTATAATGGGAAGAAATAATAGTTTTTTAATCAGGCCAAACAATTCATGAAGATCAATGAGCACCTTTACAATGTATGTGTTGATAGCCTAGTTCATTGGTGTGTTCCTAATGCTAACCAACTACATGTCCTCTAGGAAGCTCATGAGGATTCTTGTGGGGGCCACTATGTTCGAAGATGCACAACCATTAAGATCTTGATGGCAAGGTATTATTAGCCAATATTGTTTAGGGATACTTACCAATTTAACTACTCTTGTAAATGCAGCCAATGTGATGGTGGGATGACTACTTGTATGGAGGATCCTCAGTAGTGAATCCAACCATTAGAACCCTTTAACATCTAGGGCATTGACTTCATAGATCCCATCACACACATGTCAAATGGAAAGACATACATTATAGTTGTTGTTGACTATTGTATGAAATGGGTAGAAGTAGTAGTTTTCACTAACTATACATCCTTTACAACTACTTGGTNGTTGGGAGGCGGCGGTAGGGTAGAACATAAATTAATAATGCTTGGGGGTAGAACATAAATTAATAACGCTTGGGGGTAGACCTTTCAAAAGGTTTTGTGCATGACCATTTCCTTCTAGAGCCATGTTGATCTAGAAGTCTAAAAGCCTAAATAAGAAATTGTTGGTCAACACACAACAAGTCAAACCTTTCCATGAGCCTAAAAAAGGTAGTGATTATAGCACCTTATCAGATGGACAAGCATGCTCAATATTTTAGATCTACTCCTTCCAACTTAGTCATGGGGGAGATGGCCATCCATGCTGATCATTTAAAGTTCCTTCTTAGTTTTTACACTTTTCTTGTTTTTCACCGTCTTTAGTACATTTTATCTTCTTGAATATTTTATAATTTCTTTTATATTTCACTTTATGTTGGTTTGGATTTTCTTATGTTTTCTTTTGACTATTTTCTTTTCCTTTGTTGCCAATGGGACAAAGTGTTACTGTAGCTACTATTGATGATGATTTGTACTTAATGTTTTTGATTGCTAATGTTTGGATTCTCTCTTCAAATTTTTGTATTAATAACTAAGACATGGTTTCTTTTTCATGGAACAGGTAGTGAGTCCATGTCATCCACTCATCCCCAAAACTCTATGGTGTTCCCTATTTTGGAAATATGAGGTCCATTCCTTAATAAGAAATTTAATGAACTTGGGATCTTGGTAGTTTTGAAACTTGAGAAGGATTAAAATGGATTGACAAGGGTATGAATTCAAGAGGATTTGATGCTTTCTATGCATTTCTACTCTCTTGAATGCATGAGTGTTTTCATGGATTTCTTGCCATTATGTTGTTGACTAATAATAAGAAGTTAAAGTCTTTGCATGATGTGGTTCCCATCAAGAAACTCATAAAAACATAAAATGAAAAAAAAAACAAAAAAAAAGCATGAAAATTTAAAGCACATCCCTTAAACAAAATAATGGGCTACAAGCATTGGTTATGGAACTAGAAAGACATGTTACCCATGCCTGAAGTTCTCCTCTAACTAAAGTCCTTTCTCACTTTCTTCTTATCTTTTCTTCTCTTTTAGAAATGGTAATTGATTTGAGGAAGCATTCTTATATCTTAAGGGGGTGGAATAATCTTAGAATATTGATATGAAGTTACTCAAAGAGGTTGGTTTTGATCTAGACTAAGGATGGACTTTAGTGGGTCATTTAACCATAAAATCCACAAGGGACTTCATGTGACCATGATCGAAAACTCCATTCATATGTCTCTCTCTCATCCATCAATGTTCTCCATCATTCACCCCACTACTATTTTTCCATGTCTTTTTCAATGTCTTATTTTGATGTGATGAAATTCTTAGGTAGATTCTTCTGGGATTAGGTCCTTAACTTTCCATAACCATTAATTCAATTGTAAGGTCCATAGAATTAGTTTGAGGATGTGCAAGGGAAAAAAGGGCATGAGCCTACTATGGGGAGGACCCACTTGCATTTCTCTTGGTTAGGCTAGTTAAGTTTCTTATCCTTAGGCATTTTTGCAATCAAATCTTTTCACATTCCTTAGTGGCACTTCTTAAAAATTTATTCTCCAACTAAAAACTCCCTTTTTTGTATATTCAAGCCCTCTTCCATTGTTTCATCATGTTCATGGCTTTTATGGTTCTATTGTTTCATCATGTTCATGGCTTTTATGGTTCTTCAAGGATCTAAATTTCATGCTTAAACTCCTTCTATTTTTTGAATTTTTCAAAGTGAAAAAAGTTTCTCTATAGGCTCTGTTGATATGGAGCAGCCACGTAGATGAGACCCCATCGATGTAGCATAGAAACTCTATAAATACATAGCCACACTTTGCATTTTTGTTTTTTTTTACATTTGTGCTTAAACAAGAGGGGATTTTTTGAATTTTTTATAGCTTAGAACCTTCCAAGAGCCATAACTTCCAAACCATTTGTCCAATTAACCCCATTCTTTAGTCTTGTAGCTACCAAAGGTAAGCTCTTTGTTGTGGGGGCAAAAAATATTAGGTTTTTAATGGAGAATTCCTTAGATTTTTTATGGAGATTTTTTTCAAAATGTTCTAATTCCCACAAAGGTTTAACTAATAAACAAACATTAAAACATCACCTTATGAAAGTTAAACACTTCCAAAAAACTTTGATGACATTATAAATCAAATAATATTAAAATAATCAATCTACCATGGTCATAATTTAGACAAATTTTAACTACCTAATGACATAAGGTACCTAAATATTATAAGTTACATATCGCATGCTAATCCTTGGTTATGTTATGACCATAGATGCTCCCAAAAGGAAAGCACTTGTAGGAGGGAGGACCGTCCCAACCAAGGGAAAAATAGCCAAGAATAGGAATGGGCCAAGAAGAGCTCCAAGAGTAGGTAGCAGAAACCCATGCAATGGGACCTCTTCAGAAGTAGCCCAAAGTGGAATTTGTTAAATGGATTTTTGAAGAAGTGGCCACAATAGAACAATCACACCGAGATGAGGCATTAGGGCCAAGATTGAACCTTGAGGTCACCCTAACAGACACCTACCTCAAGTAAGTCACATCCAAGGAGGTTTTGAAATTTGTGCTTCAAGAGTTGAACTTTGGATCCTTCTCGGAGTTTGCTCCTCTAGAAGTCAAGACTCAACTACAAAACTCTTCCATGTGGCACATCATCACTTCTAGTAGGGAGTGATACATGGGAGCTATGTATCTTTTATGGAACAATAGGTAGGCCAGTTCTATGGTCAAAATCAAGGAAATATATGTGTCCTACTCAGTGAAAGAAATCTCTAAGGCCCTTGGCTTGCCTAAAACTAGGACCACTCTTACAGAAATTTCAATGCAGGTAGATCTAGGTGTCAAGAAAAAATGGATGTAGTGGTGCTATAGAGTGGACCACAAAGAGTTTGGTGTGCTGATCACAGTGGAATGTGCATATGTCAAAATTATGGCCTTTCACCTTAATCCAATGGTGAGGCCCAGCAAGATCATAGCCTTTTCTGATAGTGCATGTGCCACTCTAAGCAAAAAACTCCTTGTCAACCTTCCATAGCTAATCTATCTTGAGATAGAGAACTACTTTAAGTGGAATGAATGTGGCAGGAAGGCACTTCCTTTTTCATGCCTTATCAAAAAATTGTGTAAGAGGGGAGGCATAGCTAGCTACAAAAATGATAGTGTTTGATGTGCTCCAATTGCCTCATGGGAAAAATGATGAAGGACAAGATGTTTGTGAAACTAATTAAGGAAGAGGAGCAGTAATCACCACCTCCACCATCTACTCATGAGACAACATAAAGACCTGCATTGCCAATTGAATGCATGTGCAAACTCTGAGAGTAGCTCTTGCAATAGTAAAAATAGCAAGTAAGAATGAGTGGTGGTGATCCATCTGTGTATAGACCATACATGAGCCACCTCAATGAAGTGGCCTGAACCATTAGCCAGATGGAGGATGGAACCCTAATTTTCTTAGCCTAATGAATGCAAGTGCTTGCAAGGTCAAATCCAAGTATTTGAGAGGTCATGATATTCCTCTCATAATAACAATAATTCCTAGACATCTCTAGGAATGCCACTATCTTTTTAGTGCATTTAGAGGAGGGTGAAGGAGCAACTATTTTAGTGATGTAGCATCATGGGTAGGAGAGGGTGACTAAAGTGGTTGTTGAAAAATTGATCGATGCACTCAATGCATCTACAATGTCTACACTAGATGTTTCTATACGTACAGATGTGTAGACATCCATAGGAACTATCAACAGAAGATTAAACGTAGCTTAGCATGAGGAATTGTTGGACCAATTGTTGGGTGCTAGGCAACCAATTCTAGATGTCTTTGACCTTTTAGATACCATCACTACAATCTAGTTAAAGCTACTCAAGATAAGGGGAAAATACATCATCATTAAGGGACAACTTAAAATAGCTCGAGCTAAAACTAATGCTTGGCTGCAAAAGTTGTTGAATTGAGAGCCCGCCTCATCGATCTTGTGCTACTTAGCCAAGAAATCACATGGCATGAAGCTTTTCAATAGCTTTAGGTCAAACTCAAAGAGGTTGAATATGCCAAGGAGTTAGTGGTCTTTGACTAGTCCTTGGTCAATGTCATAATGTATAGCATCCAGAAGGACTTGGTCTATACTTGTTGGGAGAATCAGGTTCTAATCGCAAAAAATCATTGCTTGCAAAATGTTGATGCATAGAAACAATAAATGTATGAATTTATCCATCAACATCATGAGAAACTTGCCAAGGTGAACATTTAATTGAGTAGGTTGGTAGCAAAGAATAGGAACCTCTTGATGGAGGAAGTCCATGCATTTCATCAAAAATCTACAATTGAGATTACCACTTGGAAAAATGAGACCCTTAAGTTCAAAAGGGTAAAAAATATTTATAGGGACTAGGTGGGATTGTAGAAAGAAATCAATTAAAAACACATTTAATTAGTGAAGGTAAAAGTAAATAAGGCCCTCCAGCAGCTCTAAAAAGGAGGTGATGTCTGACAACCTATCTTTGATGGACTGAATGCATACAATAAGGCTGAAATCCATATGAAGGAGTTGCATATCAAGGAAATGAATGAGTATATAGAGCTTGCCAACCTTTGATATGAAAACCTACGATGTTGACTACTATAAGATCATAGTTAGAATTGGAGAAGTAGGTGGCCAGCTCGTACTTGTTGTACAAGGTAGAGTTTAAGCACCCTAAAGAAACCAAGCAAAAGTTTGAGATTGCAAATGCAGAACTTGAGGTTCATTAATTAGAGATCAACTATTGAAAACCTAGCTAAGAAAATGAATGACTCAAGGAGCTATAGAATGCACTTAGGGTATTCAATATTCAATGTAAACAATTCATTTCCTAGTTTGTCAATGTGAAGGAGCTATTTCCTACAATGCCATGTCCATGGGATATTCAGATTTTATCCCACATTATTGAAGTAGTGTGAACTATGAATGATCTCTAGAGTAAGGAGGAGAAGATGAAGGCATTGCTGGACACCTTCCATTTTCATCCAAAAGTTGCAGTTGTAGTAGGATAGGAGAAGGTCCTTTGGAACCTCAGGAGCCTCCATCACCTAGGACAATATGATTTTCTTCATTATCTTCTAGCCATATGAGGAGTTGTGTTTATCATTTTTGTTCTAGTGTTTAATTTTGTTGTTTAGAACATCAATTTTTATAATAATTGTAAATCTGTACACTTGGGCACTTAGTTTTTCTTGTGTTCTGTTGTGTTTGTTTTATGTGTTTATAGTTAGTCAATAATCCCATACCTTCCCAAAATTTTGTAAAGAACTTGTGGATAAGTTTCATTCAATTGTGGGGGTATGATGAGTCATCATAGTTAGGTTGCACTGATAGGATGTTGTTAATGTGACCCCATCAATGGAATCTCATCGACGTCACCCCATTGACGTAGGGTTTGACACATTGACATGGAACCCTGTCTCTACATATAAATGTGTGCTTACCCATTGCATTTATGGTAGTCTTTTCATATTTCTAGAGAAGCTCGTGTACTTTTTTCCTTTGAAAGTTAGAATATTTTTAGAGTGCCTGTAGTAGGAGTCAAAGAAGTGTACAAATCTTTATTCGAGAACTGATGTACTTGAGCACCTTAGTGTGAATGACAATAAAGATGAGATTTTTTTGATAAAACCTTTCAACACTTGGAATACATTACTATCTTCTTTATGCATTTAATATTCATGAAATTTACTTTAATGTTTCTAAGTAATTAATTAATATTGATTAAACATCAAACATAAGTACAACCACTTCGAGCATATGTTTAAAACTTGGTAATCCCAATAGTGCTTGATGCTTGGTAACCCATTGGTATTATAACATGTATAGGATGTGTACAGAACGTGGGAATAGCTACTTATGTTAGGATTAGTTAAATATTAGCTAGTTATTAGATTAATTAAGCATTTAATTACTTTATTCTTGTTATTAGGTGACTTAATTCATAAAAGATAAAATGATAAAAATCATGTGCCTTAGTTACATTTAACCATACACTTGCACTTCATAAGTGAAACTAAAAAGACAATGATTGCAACGATTAGATTCACCTCCTAGAAAATAGTGTACTTAGAGAGCTAAAGTCTACTGATTTTAACCAGATCACTGAGTGAATGCTAGTGATTCGTATGGTTGGACATAGGGTATACTTGCTACTCATCACATGTCATGGGAAGATGTCTCAACTAGTTAGACATCTCATCCATAAGGAAGATTTCTCTCCTGAAAGTTCAAATTATATTAGAGCCAACCTAAGAAGGCTACAGATAACTCATACTATTGAGGAAACTTCCATAATTGTCATTTCAATTTTGGAAATAGTTAGAAAATGATGGAAAAAGATAACAACAATGTGAGAGCTTCAAGTTAAGCTTGTAGAAGGTTTCTCTAGGTTTTTGTCTTTGTTTTCTAATAAATATAGATTTTTCATGCTTGTAACCATAGAGAGTTGAAAGAGGAGATGTTATGAAGTTCAGGTATAAACTTAAGTAGTGGAAGTAAGAATAGATTGAGTGTATAAAGATTCTAGCTCCAAAGTAAATTATGTAGGCTTGTGTGTTCTAGTCTTGTTTGCAAGCTAAGATCTCAATTCCAAGGTATGGAAGATATTGTCTATCAATTATGTCTTGGATTAAGAACAACCATTATGTGGTTGTAGAGCCTCATGCTTTGTAGCATCATTTGACAATTTTGAGAGGTTTTGGATGTTTTGTGAGTTTTGGGAATCCTATTGTATTCCTTTTTTTTTGAATAATTTAAGATAACTAGTTTTCTTATTTTTTAACAAATAATTTGTCCTTTCATAATATCTAGATTTAATATTTGAAGGTTATTTAATATGAAAATAAACTTACTCTAGGAATTATCCCTAACTCTGCACATAAAACTTCCCAGTTGCCCCAACTAATTGTTTCTACTATCTATTGTTGGTGGCTCATGAAAGGTCTATAGTCTAGTTGTGCTGGTGGAGCACTTTGTAGCAAGGGCTAACCCACTAGGTCCTACTTGTTTTGTGTTTTTGACTAGAATATTTGCCATTGGTGTTGGTCCTACTACAACCTTAGTGCCTATTGGTTTCTCTCCTTGATATTTCTTGGATGGTACTAGCTTGGAGATTTTGCATATGAAGCATTTTGGGTATTTTGGAGAACATCATTGGTATAGCCCAAAATTCCAACTTGTTTGCACAATTTTTTGATAAGATAAGGGAATGTAAGATTGGATTTTCCTATCTTCTCTTTGAAACTTCTTTGGATTTTCAAAAATAATAAATAATTTCCCCATTAAGATAACACATCCTTTGGTAACATATATGGACATTTTATTAAGTCTTTTGGTTGGGAAGATATGATATGTTCCAATCTTGAAATAAATCTTCTCTAAAGTTGATGGTTTACTATACTCTTTTTTTGTAGTTTCATATGCCCTTTGCAGCTATAAATTTCTTGCATCTATGTTGAATGTTGTGGAGATCTAAGTAATGTTGGCCCTAACATTTGGTAAGTTCAATGTCCTTTAAATTACTTTAATTGAATATGGTACTATCATTTCCTCAATCTTCATTGTGGCATCATCTTGTTTATTTTGCCAAGATTGATGAACTTATCCCCAATAGGATTTAAAATTACATAAGATGATTGGCTAGTGTGGTAAGGCTTGGAGTTAGTCATGAATCTCTATAGGTTTTAACTTCATAAATGATCCAAAGTTAACCTCCACTATTATGGTGGAAATGATAGAATTTTCTTGGATGACTTGTAGATCATCATTGAAGAGTGAGGCATTTTCCTTATTCTGGAGTTGGTGGTGCATCAACTTTTGCCTACATGAATTATCTTATTGTAGGTGTGGACTAATGAATTACGTATGATTTTCCCTCTTACTCCATAAGAGGAGTTTATTTTGTGCCTTGTCCTCTTCCTTGTTCTTTGGGCCTATTTTTCCTTAGTTGTAATGATTTCTCATATTTGAGCATTCTCTTTGGTAGCATTTGCAATCATAAGAAAATTTAATATTGTTCAAAATTTCAAAAAAATTTGTAATGATTTCCTTCATCAGATTTGGATTTTAATCAAAAGTATTAAATGCAATCATTTTATTTTTAATTTGGATTACAGAGTTTGAAAAATTTGTTAACTTAATAAAACTCCTTAATTAAACAATTTAACGATTAATTCAAAATAATTTTAGGTTAATTATCTATTACTATCTTTGATTTTTTTATTTAGAAAGTCTTTGAATGGTCAATTGGGAAGAAATATTATGTTTATTAGCATATGTTAGATTAGAATAATATTATTTCTTATGGTTCTTACCTTTAATTAATCTTCCATATGTTAGAAAATTTTTGTGTAATTCAAAAAAAACTATGTGCACCACTCTTCCCCAGAACTAAGATGATTACTTTGTGAGTTAAAGGAATCATGAATGACTTAAATCGAGGTGTGATTAGGAAGATATGAAGATTCTAAGGTTGTTTAATAGAAAAAATGACATGAACTTCCCTTGTGTAAAATGATGGAAATGAAAAATTTTCTAATAGTTTATGCATATATATAGATTTTTGTATGAATAATATTGTAGATGTAACATTGTTGATGTAATATTGTAGACTCTCATATATTGTATCTACAATATCATATTTGCATTTTTTGAAATTCTTACAAAATTTTATGGAAAAAAAATGATGCAATGGATGGTTTAGAAGGCGTATAGATGATCCAAAGGGTTCTTGATCATAGATAATGCTTAGCACATGAGAATTTGATGCCAAAACTATGTTAAAAAGGGAGTTCAGGCAAGGTAAGTTAACTAAGGTTTAGGAGATGCTTTGATCATAATTGTTGAATTTATGATAAGTATGAACATGTAGGAAAATAATAATGATTGCTAAACCATCCAAGAGATATAAGATGATGTGGAGTTGATCATTAAATATGAAATATAGAAGTTATACTAGTGGGTCCTCTCCAAAGCAAGCTTCAGCTTTTAATGCCCTTGTATAATCACACGTAGAAGTGTCCATGGACACTAGGAGTTGAATTTAATCATACTTGTCTTCTAGAACATACATGTTAGCATTTCCTCAATAAGAAAATAACACTATGTCATACAAAACCATTAAAGTATAATTATATATAATAGTGAGGTGGAATGGTAGTAGCAGAGATTATAGAAAATGGAAGGTAAGGTGTCTTACCATAATCATAGTGAATTTTTTGTGTAATGTATGATTAAAATGATCATTAGCCTATCCATCCAAGATCCAAACCAAGTTCATACCACTTACCAGTGACATTGCATTGTATCATCCCAAAACTAACAACCATGAGACTATCAAAATTGTAAGAAATATCATTACTTGACACTAAAGTACAAGGAAGAAATCTATTAACTATGTAGTTTATTTTGAAGGATACTTGGGCATTAGACAGAGTACCTTTAGGCATGGGTAACATGCCTTTTTAGTGGAACCCTAAAAAAGTTTTATTACATGTATTTATTATGTTATTACTATGTTAATCTTACTAGAGGACTACCTTTAGGCATGGGTAACATGTATTTCTAGTGACATGACAAGAAAATACTTATTTTAGAATATACTTTTATTTTTTATTAGAACTCAAATAAATAATATAACTTAACAATGTAATAAGATACATAGTAGTAGCTTTAAAGAATCCATAAATCCCCTTTATGTCACATCCTTTTCATTTCCTCCTGGTTCTTCACCTTTCCATCTAGGTATAATGATCAAATGTTTATTTTAGTTTTATTGTGAGAAGAACGTTATTATGTCCATATGAATAACCTCTTATTATTGGAAATGAGTGGATGGATGAAATGCTCTCATTGTATCTACAATCAATTCTTTAATGTCTTGATAAGATAGGGTGAAATTCTTATTGTTTAAATTACATCATGCTTATTCCTATATATTTTATTATAAAATAAATAGAAATATGTGCACCAAAATAGTAAAATTATGAAATGGATCAAAGATATATAAGAATAGAAAAACATATAAAGAACTTGAAAGATATTAAAGAATGAAGAAAATATTAAAAAATTAGAAAATTTATCACAAAAATTGTAAATTGAGAAATTGTAAAATAAAAAAGTTAACATGTACTTATCAATTCATAATTCAAGATAGGGTACCTCACTTATGACTAAACTCATGGACAAGTGTTTGGAAAATGGATTGCGCATTCCCAAGATTATACACTACAAGTCTCTTGTTTATCATCCTTAGTGATTTATGTTTTCATTTATTGTTGAATGTAACTTTGATGATAATAAAGTTTTAATCATTTGGAGATACATATCCTATTGGAAAAGATGGTCCTTCCATTTTAGAAGGTCCAAATTTGCTTTCTTTTCTATTCTTAATTTTAGATTTTGAGTCTCCATATTCACTACTTGTTATTGGTGTATGGTCATGATTTATGATATCCTTCTATAAGCTCTTAATTTAGGTCATTTCCTTGGGGTAGGAGTTGATAAGTGAGTTGGATATTTCTATGCATGTTTTGAATAGTTTTATACATTCATTTCTTAACCACTCTGTGTCTTTTGGTTTAGTGATTATTGTCTCTTTTCACATACATGTTTTTTAGATTTGTTACGGGGTTGGTGTAAGGATAGTGTTAACATTCTAAACTTTCTATTCACAATTACACCCTTCTTCATCATAAGTAATGCATGGAATTCTTTGCATCTATATAGCTCCTTGCTCATCTTCCTTTGAAATTTTCAAGGACAAGTCTCTTATTCCTAGCTTAACATCAGTTGTTCTAAGTCATGCTTTCTCTATAATGATAGAAAAGTCCTTATCATTATTTACATCGATCAAAAGAAAATATACTAGATAAGACCACACATTAATAAGTACCATGGCTTCATTACAATGGATTCCACTTACCAAACTAGTGGCCTAGGTTTCATAAGTATAAAGAATCCAACTTGCAAACTTTCAACCTTAGCTTCAAATCAAAATGTCTATGTGAATATAATAAAAATCATCTTAGTTTTATTCAATGAAAAAGTGGTTCAACATCATGTAGGTAAATTTCAACTGCTTGAGCATGGGTAGTTTCTAGGGACTATATCTCATAACTAGTAGAGCCTTAGTAATGATGCTACTCAATTTCTTCATGAAACTTGTTTATACATACCTTAACGATGATGCCATAGAGACATTGCATGGTCTCATTTTGATTAAAATCAAGAGCTTCATCACTTACATGGATCAGAGAATGACTTATGAGTGGCGAGGTACCCCTACACTCAACCATATGAATACAAGCATTTCATGCGTGATTTGGTTGAACTCCAAGGACTAAGTGCTTAGGCGCCCTAATGGAACACTTAAGGTTAATCAATTATTTTCTTTCCAAACTTACTTGTGTTGTCACGGTTGTATGGTTAAGTAAGTTTGAGGTATTTGATTTTTATAACTTTTATCTTTTTAGCGCCTATGCTAGTAGGGAAGGGTGAAGAGACTAAGTGACTAACTATTCACTAACTAAGTTCTAATCATCCTAGCACTAGTATCTATTCCCACTTGCTATGCACACCTTGAACCAATGCAACGCTACTAGGATTACCAAACGCTACTCGTTACTGGGTTATCAAGTGTTACACACATGCTCAAAGCAATCGTACTGAATGCACTTAACTAGGAGAGTCAAGAGTTGAGAGAGATTAATTATCTAAGAAAGAATTTAAACATTTAATAATAATTAAATCCTATTTATCTTAGTCCACATGCTACAAGGTATATTAGAAAGTTCATCTTTATTTCTGTACACAAATGCGTACTCAAGTACAATTTGCTCGAATAAAGATCCGTTCACTTTGAGACTCGTATTGCAGACACATGGAAATTATACTAACTCTAGAATGGTAAAAATGCTATAGTTTGGCTAAGGTTCTAGATCTAGATGGAGAAACAAGGGAAAGAAGTCTCTTATTTAGAGAATTGGCGACGGGCTACGATATCACGTACGTGATATCACAGGGGCCGACGTGATATCGTGGCTGATGCGATATCATGGCTCATCATACCCCCATGACTGAATGAAAAATCATCATCGAGTTCCTTACAAAATATTGGGAAAGTATGGGATTATTGACTTGAATGATACTAATGGTGATGGGGTGACATGTGAACGGATCATCATTACAATACATGATAAAATTTAGTGTTCATGACAACAAGAGTGAACATTGTACACATTTGGCATCCAGCCTTATTTGGTAGCTGAGAGAGAAGAGAGAAGAGAGAGAGAAAAGAAGAAGTCTGTTGTTGTTGATGCAAAGATTTCACTTTTTGTTGTTCATCCATAAGCACATCATCAATCTTGTTCCTTGCATAACTTCTTCAGCATCAATCCATTCCAAGTGTTTCCTCCAGATCCAATCCGTTGTTGTATGATTGCCATTTGCACACACAACACAGTCTGATATTAGCAAGGGTAAATGAATCACAATGCAGTTAATACATTGCCTCAGTGTAAGGTCCATTGGCAAGGTTGTGATATGGCTAATGCGGATCTGGAGATATAATAGTGGTGGCTACCCAAGTTGTAGGGGTTAAGAAAAAATCAAAAAAATTGGACCAAGACCCCCATGACTGAGAGCAAACCTCCAGTAGTGAGAGAATGGAAAAAGATAAGGAATAAGAAATATGGAGAAAAAGAAACAACAACAACGCTGATAAAATGGATGTCAAAGATGGAGATGAATAAAATAAATGGTAATTACGGAAATGTTTAAGGGAAAGAAATTAATGGATGCACCAAATAGGAATGCTAGTGGGTCCTCCTCAAAGCAGGCTCANAAGAAGAGAATGGAATGGAATCTCAAGAACAAGGTGGTGTACAGCCCCTTGTGTGTTAATGGTTAATGTGACTTAGTAGTTCTCATTCCAAATCTAGCCTCAAACAAACCACATCTAGTGACTTCGCATTAATAAATTCAGCCAATCCATCCACTTGAAGTAACAAGAATGTCTCCACCAAAGAGTCATCACCATTCCGACAATATGAAAGAAGAGAAGGTAGGAAGCGAGAAGGGCCTTAGTTAGAGGGAACATGTTTGTTTAGTTCCATAACCAGTGTTTGTAGCCCAGATGCTTATTGCGTCTAAGGGGTGTGCTTTGAATTCTCATTGTTTTTTTTTTTGTGTTTTGCGTGAGAACCATACCATGCAAAGACTTATTATTTTTATTAGCTTAGCTTCCCAATAATTGAGCAGTGTTGAAATGGTACAAGAGACTCAACAAGAAAACATCCAAGCACCCAAGAGAATGGCCAACAAAAATGCATCAAATTCCCTTGAAGTCACACCCCTTTTAGTCCTTGAGCCCTTCCTTAGTTTGAGAAATACTCAGTCACTGATTCATCGATAGTTCTTATTATTTAAGGAAGGGGACTATACAGTTCCAAGCCAAGAGAGACCATAGAAATTTATGGACATATGGATGATGTGGACTCGTTGCTTGTTATACCAAAAGAACCATACCTTAGTATCAACATCATAACTTAAAGGTAAAAACCAAACATTAACAATCAATGGAATACAGTTCATACCACCATTAGGAGCACTTATTAGGTGACGAATCAAACAAAATAAACAAACACATAAAGAAATGAAAGAGTATAAATGATGTTGTAAAACAAAAAACAAGAAAAGTTAAGGAATTTGTAAAAAAAATGTGAAACAAAAACTTAAAAAGAAACTGAGGGCTTCAAGTGATCAGCATAGGTGGCCATCTCCCCCTTGACTAAATTGAAAGGGAGAGATCCGAAATAGTGAGTGCTTGTTTGAATTTTTTAGAAGTGTCCAACTTCTCCCAATTGATGTTTTTAGGTTAAGGGTTGGAAGTTGGTGATGCTCTTGCTCCAATGTATCTATGCTTTCGACGTGAGCGCAAGTTGGTCCCCCAGTTAGTTCCATGCATATTGGTGAGTTGCTCTCTTGATTAGCTGTCAACCATTGGGTATTTTCTTGTTGTGTGGTTGCTACATATAGGCACCTTTGTATGTTAACATCTGGTACACACTAGTTGCATGCAGACAATGCTGAACATTCCTATACGCAATCACACCCTGTATCATTGTATGTGATGCATGGAACTTTCTTCTTTTTGATCTTTTCACAAGTGTTTTCCTTAGATATTTTTATGGAAAGATCACGGATTCCTAGGCATGCATTCACAGTACTTAGCCATGCCCTTCCCGTTATTATTGGGAAGTCCCCTTTGTCATTGTTGACTTGTATCACTTGGAAATCAGTTGGGTATGACCAACCACACATAGTGGTAACGATGTCCTCCACTAGTCCCAAGGGAACAGTGATGGACTGGTTAGCCAGCTCTAAGAGAATGTTGCTCTTTTTTAGTGGGGGTAGGTTCCAGGCTTTATACATCTCTTGTGATATTAGGTTGACTCTAGAACCTGAGTCTAGAAGAGCCTTACATGGTTCATTCCCAGCGACTTGGAGATAGATTAAAGGACTTCCTAGATTAGAGAATTTCCTGGGAAGGTGGCCCTCCTTAATCCAGTAAGTGATGGTATGTGTTAACATAACCGTGTACGTTGAGCTCTATTTTTGGTTTGAAGGGAGATCTAAAGCCTTATTTGATGGAAGAATGTTCGGAGGCTCAACTGCTTGTGGTTGTGAGAGCTTGTTTGGATTGTTGGTTTTGAAGAAAGGTCTTCTCCTTGTACGGTTGTCAAAACCAGTAGTGGATTGAAGGTTTATAGCACTTGTAGCATTGCGTTGCTGTGGTTGAGTGGGGAGTTCCCCTTGCATCGTTGGAGTGTATGGTAGTGGAGCTATCGGTGTAAGAGTCACAGATGGGTTCAGAGGATGGTATGCGTGTGGTGTGTCTCTCCTAGGAGAAGGAGTCCTATA
>MNCI01006092.1:232355-255015 GCA_015680685.1 Gnetum montanum | reverse complement strand
TTATTCATGTCTAGTCTCTTGATCCTACTATCTTTTTGGTGCCTTGTAGAAATTCTAACAGCCTTCGTAATGTTTAACATGCTTCGAGTTGCAAGTAGGGGTTCTTCTTGGTCATTTCTCTCATAGCGTCTATGATGTCTACATGGTTCCCTACTTTCCCTTCTTCGATGCCTTGATTATTTCGAGTGCCCTCATCCTCTTTCTTGACTCTCTCATCAAGGTTTCTCACTATGTTTACCCTTATCCTCACAGTTAGGCTCCTCATGACTGCGTCTTGATATAGAAGGAGAGGGTGAATGTGGTGATGAAGGGGAAGAATAAGGAGAACCATCACCATGATGATGTTCCCTACCTTCTCTTCGGTGGTCTCGACCTCAATCGTGATGACGATCAGAATGCTCGTCTTTATCATCTGTCCGTGTTCCCTCATTGAAAACTTGGTGTTCATGGGGGTCAAAACCAAGGTTTTGAATCATGGAATGAAGGTTCTAATACACCACCTCCTGACCATTGTTAGGAGGGGGAACATCATTTTGTGGAGAACCTATGAAAACAGGTTCACCACCCTCAATTTCATTTAAGACGGGCAAAGCATTACGGGGGCCTTTGCCCTTCAACAATGTGTGGTGTCTCTCCTGTTAAAAATCCCTTTGATGTTGTGCTTCTATGGGATGGTAATCCCTTGTGTCAAAACTACATGCAATGTACTCTGTGTACAATTGTAACATGCCTATTCGTGCAAGGGCACGAAGGAGCATGTTGGGGACTACACGGTTTGGAGGCAACACTATGTTACCTTCCAAGTCTCTCCAATGCAGTTTCTCATCTTGATGGAGAATAAAATTAAAGTCAGGTACATACTCATCGAAATGAGTATATATCACCTAGAATTGTTGAGGAACTAGTAGATCTAGGTTACTTGTGTTGTACTGCTAATTGTCTCTTGTGTTATTCCTAGGCGGTGAAGTGCTTTTGTGCGAAGAAGAAGACATGTTTGTCTTGTTCGGTGTGCTATTTACCATTATCTTATTTTTCTCTTGATTAACCCTAAGGGTTCATTTAAGCTTCCAAATGATGTGGATGATTTCCTATGTTCTACATAGTGCACAAACAACTAACTCCCTGGCAATGGTGCCAATGATGAGTGGCGAGGTACCCCTACACTCAACCATATGAATACAAGCGTTTCACGTGCAATCCAGTCGAACTCCAAGGACTAAGTGCTTACGCGCCCTAATGGAACACTTAAGGTTAATCAATCGTTGTCGTCCCAAACTTACTTTTATTGTCATGGTTTTATGGTTAAGTAAGTTTGAGGTATGTGATTTTTATAACTTTTATCTTTTTAATGCCTATGGTAGTAGGGAAGGGTGAAGAGACTAAGTGACTAACTATTTGCTAACTAAGTTCTAATCAGCCTAGCACTAGTATCTGTTCCCACTTTCTACACACACCATGAACCAGTGCAACGCTACTGGGATTACCAAATGCTACTTGTTATTGGGTTACCAAGTGTTACACATGTGCTTGAAGTGGTCGTACTGAATGCACTTAACTAGGAGAGTCAAGAGTTGAGAGAGATTAATTATCTAAGAAAGAATTTAAACATTTAACAGTAATTAAATCCTATTTATCTTAGTCCACATGCTACAAGGTTTATCAGAAAGTTCATCTTTATTGCCGTACAAAAATGTGTGCTCAGGTACAATTTTCTCGAATAAAGATCTATTCACTTTGAGACTCCTACTGTAGGCACATGGAAATTATTCTAACTCTAGAATGGTAAAATTTCTATAGTTTGGCTAAGGGTCTAAATCTAGATGGAGAAACAAGGGAAAGCTGTCTCTTATTTATAGAACTAGTGATGAGCTGCCATATCGCATACATGATATTGCAGGGGCTAACGTGATATCGTGGCTGATGCAATATCACAGCTCATCAATGTCCAAATAAAAACCTAATCTACATAAGTGTAAAAAGCTTACTGTGATAGTTCTACCAATGCCAATGTTGATGCCAACAATGGTAATAGTGACTGACAGTGTTGGAGCAATTCTGATGACACCATAATCTCTCTTAGGAACAAGTGCAACAACACACATGGAAAGTAATAAAATATCTCTTAGTCACAACCTTGATTACCCAACACCATGTCATACAATTATAACCTCCTTGTATAATAAAGGAATATAAAGGTCATTAGCACATCCCCTTCCCCAACTAAGAAACCAATGTCGATCTCAAATGAAACTTGGAATCTAAAGGAACATGTCAAAAAGGCCTTAAGGTATCTAAACAAGGTCAGAAATGTCATAAGGAGATTGAGACATGCACACAAACCAAAGTATGATATATAATAGGTAAGGGAGCATACCTAGAAGACACAAACAATAACCAAACATGCTAGACTATAGACATAGTGCGTGTGAAATACTTCTAGAATCCAAGGCTTATAGTAGACATATAAAATGCCATTGGATACCTTATTATTTCCCCATGATTGAGTAAAGCTAGTCTTAGAGCTTTAAATCTTAAGACACCAAAACAAGGACTAGACACATGACAAGATCAATGCAGAGAAATACAACTATATAAATATATAGACCATAACTATGTCACAATATAAGCCAGCTCACAATGAAGTGCTAGGGGATGGCTCAAGACAAAATTTTCCTAACATGCCTACATGGAATATGAAGAAGCTAAAAGGATAGGTTGTGAACATATGAAATCTTTGTAATTTCATCTGAAGATCCATCACCCTAGCCTCATGGAATAGTCTCTACTGCACATCATTCACAACTATGCTTTCTTCCACATCATCTATCTTTAAATTTTCTTCTTTAAAATACTTTGGAACTTATTCAAAAGATTTTGCAAGGCATGTGCTCAATCCAAAAGATCAAAAACATGGCCGTCTAGCTTCACATGTCTCTCTTGAGGAAGGTCTCTCAAGTGCAAGTGTTGGATTTGGTGATTGATGTTATTCCTCCTATTCTTCTAAGACCAGTGGTGCTTTTGTAGGATGATAGATTAATAACTAAGATATCTTAATCTCCTCCCAAGTAGGTCTACAGAATCCTAAGCACAATTACCTAAACATGATGAGTTGCAAAAATGCTAAAAAGCAAGTAAGTTCCCCAAGACATCATCCTACCATTACAAAAATTGGCCATAGGAACAATGATAAGTATAACCCTCAGGGGTACAAGAGAAATATAGTTACACCTATGAAATTAAGGTGTGCATGGATAAGTAAAAATAAGGTAGAAATAATTTAAATAACCATGAAAATTACAAAGTACATACCCAAATTGGTGCCTCTCCCCCATGATTTAGTTACAAGATAGCTAGATTGAATCACATGAATAATGAAAATGAAAAGAATAAGAAGAAAAAATTATTATAAAAATCCTAAAAATCCAACCAAGGAACTGTAGCGACTAAAAACGTCAGTGGCTGAAACACCGAGAGGTTACTGGGTGAACAGTTTAACCCCGAATCGTGTGAGGGCCGTGCTGGAGAGAAATAGAAGTGGGGNGTGGGGTGCCCTGAATGGTCTAGTCGATCAGACAAGGACTTAATCGGTGTATCTTAACCTTTCGTGAACTTTTGTTTTGGAAGCGAGACACACAAAGTAAATCAATGATAAAAAAATGTAAAGTGGTGAAAATAATGCAAAACAACAACAACAGTAAGCAAATAGCAAAACAAATTTGGGTGAGAGAGTGCACCACCGCAAGGGTTGTGGATTTGATCCTTTGCCTTGCTGAAAGTTATACTATAGGTTATGAAACACTGAGAGACACTGCTTACACTAGATAGTATAGTCACAGGTCTTCTGATTGCTACTTTATTTGTTAGGATGCCAAAATGCTTGACTCAGAAAGGGATGTTTGGAGCCAACCAGAGAACTCAAAGGTAACCAGAATGCTCAAAATGCCAACTATGCTCTTCGAAAGCCAACTTAAAAGCCAATTGCACCAAAAGCCAACTTTTTTTGCCAACAAAAGCCAACCCCTTGAGCATTGTTTGCCAATGTATTTATAGGCCGAGGAGTAGGAGAGAAACATGGTTTGGATGCCACGTGCCCTAGGCCCCACAAGGTGCTAACATGTCTGTACCGTGTAGGTGTGCGATGCTGGATGTGAACTTTGTTACACTGTGACTATATCATCGAAACTGCATGTGCTGAAATCCAATGTGCTAATAATGTAAGCAAAATGGAGCCTAAGCTCCAGGACTACATCTTCCCTGCTCTTACAAGTAGGGTCAAGTGTAGGAATAATTTTTTGGAAGTTGACCAGGGGTATGCAAAATGAAGTAAAATTGCTGATTTTTGCCAAGGAGATGCCAAAGTGAGAAATATTGTTGCTAACAAGTTCTAGAGCTACCCGAAGATGTTTTGATGCTTTCATGCCAGTGTTGCACTACTCATGTTTTTAAGCATATTGGTGTAGTGTAAGTAGCTACTTGCTACGCTACATAGTGTAGCATAGCATAGCCACTGATCTTGAAAAAAATTTGCATAGGAGCCTAAGAGCATTTTTCTGAGGTATGGTTAGGAAAACAACTGCAACTTTTTTCCTTCATGTTGGGAAGCCTTCGGACTTTCTGAACTCATGTTTGGAACACTTTTGATGTTTTTGCATTGTTGCTACACTCTGCTACGCTATGTAGCATAGCATAGTGTAGCAGCCAGTGTATCATGCTTCCTTGTTCAATTTGCCATTTTCTAGCAAGAAACTTTGCTCGAGGCCTGAGGGCTAAGTGGGGCAGCCAGTTTTGAAGGTCGAAGTATTGCTAACATGCAGTCTTCTTGTTGGAATCACTTGGCAAGATGGGCCTTTCTTCTTTTCCTTTGCTATGCTACATAGTGTAGCATAGCGTAGCACTTTATGTTGGCTGGATTCTGACTTGTCTTGCAATCATTTTGTCAATTTTCACTTGGACACTTGAGCGGTTATCTTTCAAGGCTTGCTATGCTGCACAGCGTAGCATAGGATAGCAGACTTCTTCATTAGAAAACTTGCTAAACTATTTTTCTCATCCCGAACACTTTCGACAACTCCTAGCATGGTCTTTGGGTAGACTGTCAGCTGGGTCAATTGTCCAGTTGGGCAGAATGGAGAGTTCGGTAGGCTTGTCAGCCCTGGAGAGAGAAAACTTGCCAGACTGGACAATCTATCTTTAGTGCATACACTTTCCTGCTGAACCATCATGAAATTACACTTGTGGAAGTCCTTGCCCAAATTCCAAGACTCTACTGAAGCATGAAGGTCCTAAAATTTTATGGTGTTTCAGGATTGAAGAAAATAAGTTACAAAAAAAGACTAAAACATTAAAATATTATCTTATATGACATCCAAACTTATGGGATGTGAATCATAATGTTAAATTTTTTCATTCCCATGATCCAAAGATAAGAAAATAAGGGTTATAAAAATAGAAGATAAATAGGGTTCCTGAAGATCAAACAAACTTACATAAGTAAGGTAATGCAAAAGGGATTTTCATGATTAAACCTTGAAGCTTGTAGCATCAACACTTATCCAAATGAAAGACCAACCAAGTGCTTTATGTCATGAAACCACCACCATCACTAGAAGATAAGATTTTTCTCACTCACTTATAATATCAATTCACCAAGGATGACAAGTGGATCCTTCCCATAGCAGATAGCTACTTTTGTTACTCTTGTAAAACCTATTGATGGGATACCTATGGATTGCTAATAAGTAGTAAGACATCATCATTAAATACAAGTCCATCCCCTTGGATGGCCAAATCTCATCCTCTGCTTTGTCCAATTAAGTTCCTACCATACAAAATAATGTACAAGAATGAAAAGGAAGAGATGGAGAATGAATGATGAACATGAGAGAGAAGGTGAAAGCACAACATTGCCAGATCCCTAGCCAACCATTCAATTAGCTCATAAGAGCATGTAAGCACATCTTACATCCCATAAGAGATCCATTGCTAAATTCCTTCATCACTACCTATTCGCATAGTGGGGATAGGCCTCTAAGTTTCTTTTCTGAGTGCAAGATCATACTTGTCACCACCAGTTCCATCTAGTCTTGATTCTTTAGTGTTCTAACCATTGGTGAAACCAAACCAAGAAAATGTGCCCTAGATCATCTAGAAGTCAATATTTTGGTTTGGTTTTCCTCCATCCATGCATGTATGCATAGCAAGTTTTCTAAATTTACCTTTATTGAAAACCTCTCATCGATTTCTTTAGCTATCTTGTTTTATGATGGATTTTCTATTCTTTCTTTCTTCTTTCTAGTTTTCATTATTATTCCACTATTTTAATTATTAATCTAAGACTATGCCAAATGTTGTTAGTTTGGGCTTATTTTTGTATGAAAATTTCTATTATAATCTTATTCAAACCATTTTCTATCTTTTGGAGGAACTTTTGAAATTGTCAAAACTTTGTCCAACTTGCTTCTTAAATATTTTATGATTATTTTGGATTAGCTCTTGCTATAGATAGAATTTTGTGAGAAATTTTATGGAATTTTGGCTATTTTTAAAATCTTTTGTGTTTTTTTAAGTAAAATAATAATATTTATGTGATCAATTTTTCTTAGCTGATAATGGAAGTTTGTAGTTTTGTATCAGTTAGAAGATGTGGCTGAGTGATGGTGAGAGGTAGAGTAAAGAATTAAACATTGAGAAGATAAAGAGATATAATTGAAGCAATTCATTAAAGTTTTCAAAGATAGGTATCTCTCTAAGGCCCAACTAGAGAAGAAAGAAGATGAGTTCAATTGATTGATTTAGAGATTCATGTCTGTCTATGACTATGATAATAGTTTTACTGAACTACATGAATATGTTCCCCATATATTACAAAAATAGGCTATCTATACTAGAAAATTTGTAAAAGGATTAAGGTTTTCCATCAAAATCATAGTTGCAGCATTGGCTTTGGAAATTATGAAGAGGCACAAGTCAAAGCAATTATTGTTGAAAGGAGTTATAACTAGAATTGATTAGGGTAAATTTATGTAGCCCAGTAGAATGAATGATCTAGTTCAACATAGTCTTGATGATTTAATGGACCAGTTCAACAACAATCTAGTAGATTAAATAGACCAATTCATCCCTTAAATCTCAAAATTCCATCAAGATCTAGCATTTACTTCTATTGTAAAGAAGCTTACCATATTATAAAAGAGTATCCAAAGTTGCTTTAGAGGTAAAGTTCTATGTAGAGTAGGGGAATAGAACTTGTGGTTCCAAATCCTAAGATTGTCCAAATCCTAGGGTGGTTCAAAAGAATAGAGGAATTGGCAATAATCAAGAAAGAGGTGGAAGATTTATGAATCAAGGTTAAATCTAACATACTAGGGAGAGATATAGAGAAGCAACGTAACACTATGATTGAGGTTGAAGATACACTTTATGCATAGCCTATCCTTATTCATTTCAATCTTGGAGGAAGCCATTCTTTTATTAATAGTGAATTAGTGAAAAGATTAAATGTATCATTTGAAAAAGTAGAAATTCCATTATTTGTTCAAGATGTGGGATACAATGGATACATAGTAGAATATAAGTATAAGGAGCTTCCACTAAGGATACAAGATAAGAAATGGAATGAAAATGTATATATTATGGATTTAGGAGAATATGATATTATTTCAAGAATTGATTGGTTAAGTAGATATGATGGATTTCTTTATGACAAGACTATGATAGTTCAACTGGAGTTAAGAGATAAACAAGAAGTTTTATTGTAGCTACAGGAAGACCCATTAAGGTTGATTTGATTTCTTTTAAAAATTTCATGAAAATGATTACAAAAGAACATACTTATTTTATGGCTATTGTCAAATCGAAAAATAAGAAGGATGATATAGTTGATATTCTAGTAGTTAATGAATTTTGAAATATATTTATAAAAAGAATTACTAATGCTATCTCTAAAAAGAGAAATAGCAGTAGAGATTACTCTTAAACTAGAAATAGAACTAATTTCTATGGCACTGTATTAGATGTTTCCAGTTCAGTTAGCATAGCTCATAATACAAGTGTAAGAACTTTTAGATAAAGGTCTTAACCTACTTTTTTTTGGGGATGCACTATTATTATTTGTGAGAATTAATGAATGGAATTTAAGGCTATGCATTGATTATAAATGGTTGAACCAATTTACTATTAAGAATAAATATCCTTTACCTATAATAGATGATTTATTTGATTAGTTAAGGGATGCGACTATATTTTTCAAAATAGATTTAAAGTATAGATATCATCAACTTAGGATTAAAGAAGAAGATGTTTCAAAAACTACATTCAAGACAAGATATGGATACTTTGAATTTCTTGTATTACTATTTGGATTAACAAATACTTTTATAGTATTTATGCATTTAATGAATGGTTTATTAAGGCATTATCTAGATAAATTTGTAATAGTATTTATTGATGATATTTTGGTATATTCTAAAAGTGAGGAGAAATATGTGAGAGATTTGAGGAAAGTATTACATATTTTAAGAGAAAATTAATTTTATGCTCAATCCTCTAAGTGCTCATTTTGGCCAAAAGAAGTACAATTTCTTGGTCACATAGTATCAAAAGAAGGAACAACAATCAACCCAATGAAGACTCAAGTAATTGGAAATTAGCCAAGGCCTATTACTATCACAAAAGTGAGTAGCTTCTTGGGGTTAGAAAGTTACTATCAAATGCTTGTTAAATATTTTGCTAGAATTGCATCTCCTTTAATCAAGTTATTAAGGAAGAATCAATCATTTCATTGGACTAAAAAAGTATGAACAAGCATTTTTAGAATTAAAGAGATAGTTCACATCAGCTCTTATTTGAGTATCACCAACCCCAAGTAAACCATTAGATGTGTATACTAATGATTCAATTGAAGGATTAGGATATGTCCTCATATAAGAAGGACATGTTGTTGCCTATGCTTCTTGACAACTAAAGAGCCTTGAAGTTAGATATCCTATATGGAGTTAGTAGCTATTATTTTTACACTAAATATATGAAGACATTATTTGTTTAGAGAGAACCTAACTGTATGGATAGACCATATGAGTCTATAATATCTTAAGACCTAGCCATAATTAAATTTGTGGCAATGTAGATGGATTGAATTACTTATGAATTTTGGTTTTAATATTAAATATGATGTTAGAAAAGCAAATGTAGTAGCAAATGCACTTAGTAGGAAGATTGGAAAGATAAATATCTTGATCATGTAATTAATTTTAAGGGATGAGATTAGTAAAGAATAGAATTTAGATGATTAGTGCTAAGACAAGATTTCAAAATTAAGTCATATTTCTTATGATTATTTACAGAAGGAAAAAATGAGTTAATTTTGAAAGGTAGATTGTGTACCCAAAGTGGTAAGATAGAAACTATTGGAAAAGGCTCATATTAGCAGATATCAAATGCATCATGGAGGTGATAAAATATTTCAAATCTTGAGAAGACAAAATTAGTGGCCTAAGATGAAGTAAGAGATAGCTAATTGTTTTTCTAAATGTTTAATTTGTTAACAAGTTAAACATTAGAAACCAAAAGGACTACTTCATGTTGATAACATATCTCAATGGAAGTGGAAGATTATTAGAATGAACTTCATTTTGGGTATTACCAAACACAAGAAAGAAACATGATGCTATATTGATTATGGTAGATTTATTAACAAAACATTTTCATTTTCTTACTACCCACTTCACTACAACCACTAAATTAAATATAAGTTTTGCTTATCATCCTCAAATGGATGGGCAAATAGAGTGAGTAAATAAAATCCTAGAAGATGTTCTCCAAGATTATACACTTAAATGTAACAAAGATTAAAATGAAATATTTCCTTTAGTAGAATTTGCATATAACAACAATTATCAGACAAGTATTAAAGCTTCTCTTTATGAGATACTTTATGGTGGACCTTGTTGATCATCAATATATTAAACTACTATGGAAGATAAAATGTAGTTAAATATAGAATTGTTTGATCAAACTAGAGAGTAGGCTTACACAATTCACGGATATATTAAGGCTACTCAGGATAAATACACTAAGTATGCTAGCTTTAGAGGAAGAACTCTTGCATTTCAAGTTGGTGATTATGTCTTCTTGAAAGTAGATTTGAAAAAATATCTATTTATGTTTTGGTAGAAAGAAAAGTTAGCTTTGATATATGAAGGTCCATTTGAAATAATCAAGAAGACTAGAAAAGTAGCATATCAATTAGCCTTACCACCATGTTTAGGAGGAATTCATGATGTCTTTCATAGTTCTCTCTTAAAGAAGTATTTTCTAGATGAAAATCATGTTATATAATGCAAAGAAATAGATGTACAACAAAATATTACTTATTAAGAATATCTCATAAGAATTTTAGATAGAAAAGAAAGATAACTATATAGTAAAGTAATTTCTATGGTGAAATATCTTTGGTAATAACATGGGAATCAAGAGGCAACTTGTGAAGCTAGTTCATTCTAAATAAGTAGTGACCATAGGAAAAGGAGACACCATCAAACCTAGAAAGAAAGGAACTATCACTGCTAGAAATTATTTAAAGAATTTTTAAAAAATTTTGAGGATTTTTTTGTAAATTTTTATTATTTATCATTTTCGTTTTTGTAGAATATATACTAATTAAATAATTTTGTCAAATGTAGCACTCATACTTTTGCAATATTAACTAATTAGTTAGTCAATTAGTGTCACCTTATCAATTTTGTAAGGAAAATGTATCTCTCTTTCATAAACTTAACTTGAGTTTTTAGTTAGTCATGAAGGTATGATGAATGAAAAAATCATGGTTGTGAAATACTATCATGCAATGTTAGAGACGAGACATCTCCCGAGGTAGTTATGACTATAAATATGCATCCAATAGCTGTATCTATGGATTCTTTTAGTTTCATAATAGGTAAACTCTATTAGTTTATTTTTTGAATCTTGTAGTATTGTTGGTGAATTTCTATAGCACATGTTGAGTCCATTGTCTGAAATATCTATTCAAGTATACTGTACCTAGATGTATTTCATGACAGTAATAAAGAGAAAGATGTATTTCCCTTCATTGTAGCACTATAACTTAATATATATTTATTATTTTTTTCCATTTACTTTTCTATGCTATTTATTCTACATTGACACAATGATCCTTGTAGCTTATTGCTTATTATGCCATGCAAAAAAATTTGTGATAATTCCAATAGCTAATTCATATATATATAAATTTGATGATTGATTAGGAAATGGATATTCATCACCATAGGATAGTGAAACACCACAAGATTTCGAGCTTAGTGCTTCCCCAACAAGAAGCAGGTCCCTAGGACCCACAAACGGCCATGGCTACATTTGGCGTCGCACATTGCAACTTCTAGAATCAAAAGGCTTACTTTTCACTAAGTGCAGTACCAGCGTATACGGCCAGCATCAACGGCATATACGCCCAGCGTATATGCCCGACATCCCCAACGTATACACCCAGCAGACATTCGACTTACGCGCCCAATGTACAGATGGACACGCCCGACGATGAAGTCTCAATGACAGAATGGAGACAACACCGAAGAGCAAGAATTGAAGCAAGTCGACAGTCGTCAGCGTATACGCCCGGCGTATACACCCAACCATTGTCGGCGTGTACACCCAACGTCCATGGCATCTCCACCCAAGTTCACACGCCCAACATGTCCAGCGTATATGCCCAGCATGTACGCCGGCCTGATGTAGCGTATACGCCCCACGTATACGCCCAGTAGATGTAATATGTTGTATATTTGTAAATTGTATGCACTCAGTCAACGCGCCACGTGTCTCCTAACCCGAGTCTAGCGTAACAACCGGTATAAAAACCCCACTTTTCCACTTCACTTAGACGGTTGGCAGAAATCCCAGAGCATACCCAGGAGCAATTACGCTGCGCACCAGAGCCAAAACCGTCTTACGCTGGAAAACCTGTACGCTGTCTCTACGTCGCGCCTACAGCGTATACCAGCCCAGCCATCCCTGCATTCACCGGGGCTTTTCGTCCACCTTGTGTCCATCACAACTGCGTTAGACTAGTGCACTGTATTCTAACTCTATAATACCACTGTTTACAGTTTACGTTAATTTCTTGCATGTTTTCTATTTGTGCCCATTTACGTTTACGCCTTGTCACATCTGCTACGTCGTTTACGCCCGTTTACGTTGTTTACGCATAACCCAGTGTATAGCACTTCGGCATACGTGCGGGTAAATCCTTGTCTGATCCGCGTGCGGACCACCCAAGGTACTCTACCTTCGTGCACTCCAGCTCGCCCTCAGGCGAAGGCAAGGTCTTCTGTGCTCATCCTGCGATCCCACGGTCTCTGTTTCCTTCTAGCCGGTGACCGACAATTTCAGGCAGCACAGAAATTGGCGTTAGAAGGAGGGCATCCTAAAAACCTCACTCGCAAACTTCTTAGCGTCTACGTTGCTGAGCGTATACGCTGCCAACCACGTCGTTTCCTGCTGAAACCCCAGCCTCGTCTGAAAACATTGCTTGCACGCTTACCAACGTCTACGCTCATCAGCGTTTTTGCTGCCCAGTGTCAAACTCTGCAAGTCTTTCAGCGTATACGCTACCAACTTCACGTGGAATGTCCACAAACCCTAGCGTCTATGCAGTCGAGCCTGAAAACTCATCCTGCGAACTGTCTAGCGTCTACATTGTTCAATATTTACGCTGACCCTTGTCTTACACTGAGCATTATTTACGCTGTATTCTATTTACGCTGTACCTATTTTAGGCTGAGCCTTGTCCACACTGTCTTGTTTTACGCTGTACTTTGTTTACACCCTACTCTATTTTACACTATCCTGTTTACGCTGTGTTGTGTTTACGCTGCACTATGTTTTACGCCAAAGTTGTATACGCTGCCTAGTGTATACGCTCCACCCCTTACGCTGTATATGTTTTCTATGTTGACGCTATATGCTGAATGTTGAAGCGTATACATTGCACTCTGTCCCTTAGTTTACGCTATACCAAGCACACTAATTTCGCTCCTCTACCCCGTGTCACCCATAACAATTCATCATGAACCCCGTGAACACCACCGCTGCAACAGCTCAAGTAACTAACGTCATGGACACCATGGCTGTCCAACAGCCTGCCACGCAACACCCGAGAGTACAACCCACCGCGGGGCCCCGCCGATCCCTAAGGTTGCAAGGGAGAGACCCGGCCTCTGACATCGTAACTCAGGATCAATATAACTTTATATGCATCAAGATACAAGCTGGCCTGGCTATAGACCGAGCCGAACTGGAGGTAAAGAGGTAGTTTGAACTCTTTTACAGAGGGGGACGCAAGTTCATGCCCTCACCATATGATGTCATCCCTATTCTGGAGCAGTATTCGGAGCTTATCACAAGGCTCCTCCTGCAAAGGAGACACTCCTTGGATCAGCCTGCACTAGAGTCCCAACTAGAGGAAGAGGACGACTTTGCCGCTCAATCTGAACAAGAGGATTCTTACCACACTTTGAGCCCGCAAGCATAGGTTAACCCCATTTTTTACCCTGGTACAGGGGAGATCCTGCCCATCCAACCCCTCAGATTAACTCACACACAAATGCCTCCATTGCATACATCCTCATTTGCTCATGTGCCACCTCCAACTGATCCGGAATTCAGCATGCTCCCTCTCGCCATCGTCCCCGATGCAGTAGTCGGCCCATCGTCACAAGCACCGCCCCCTTGCGATAACATGGAAGCAACACTCCCACCCCGAGTGATAGGGATGCCACACGTAATACCGGCATCCACATCCGCTCACTACATCCGGCACATTCAAACGCATACAGCCCCTTATACCACCGTAACCCAACAGGGGGTCCCTTCACAAAACATAGTTGCACAACGGGTAACGATGGGCGCTCAACCACAGCAACATCAATCTCCTCACTACAATATCCCACCCCATATGGTGCAACCAGCCAACGTTCCACCAGTACAGCCACCGCCATAGCAACCACAGCCTCTCCCCTATCACGTGCCACAAGTGCAACCCCCGGTCGCACAACTTTCGGCCTTTCAACCCACCGTCCAATAGTCTAACCCATATAATATAANCACACTTGATAACATTTAGGCTAGAATGCGCGCTGCTCTAGGCATGTCCCCACTCCATTCTCTGAGTGTTCCCCATGTCCCTCGCAGGGAGGGCACTTGATTGGTATTGGGCCTTGCCAAGGAATTCCATCTTCTCCTTGGAAGACTTATTACACAAGTTCGTGACTCGGTTCAAGTACAACTTGAAACCCGAGGCCACCCTGGATAGCCTCATACAGGTTAAGCAAGCACCGCTTGAACCTGTACAGAAATTTATTCAGAGGTGGAGCATCGCTCTCAACGAACTGCATGAGCCAATCTCCCAGACCTACCTGCTTACTATTCTATAAAGAGCTATTAACGATTTCTTTAAATCCAAGCTGTATTACCTTAATGTGCATGATCTTAACCAAGCATTTATACAAATTAAAAACATAGAAGAAGCGGCCCAAAATAGCCATGACCCTGCATACCTAGCCTTTAAGAATCAACACACCAAAAAAGATAAAGAGAAGGCTAAGGCAACTATATCGGCGATAGCAGGGGCACAACAACAAAACAAACCACCTGCAGCCCCTACTAAGTACAATAAACTAACTCCCACAGCCGCGCGAGAATCATCCTCATTGCAAAACCCAATGAACCGTACGCGAAACTTCGAGAGGAAAGAACCCTCGCAATACACGCCTCTGCCAATGAAGCCTTCCCAGCTATTCGATCAACTCCTGAAGGTTGGGCTGATGAAACATAAATAGTTGTCCCCCGCGGCCATCCAGAGACATGACTGATTCTGCCAACTTGTTCAGAACCCAAGTTTAGCAACGTTGGATGAGCCTCCCATACCCAAAGGCTTCAGAATGGATCGCTTTTGCGATTACCATCAATGAAACGGACACGGTACGGACTACTGTTTCACCTTGAAACAGGATATTCAGCGGATGATCGATGAAGGCCAAATCACTTTTGATGAAGCCAACCCGATCTAACTACAGAATCAAGCTATGGGAGTGTACAAAGACCCCCTGAACACCAAAGAGGCGCCATATGTCATTAATACAATCTATCTTGATGATGGTTCCGAAGCATCCAACATTCACACTGTCTATCCCTAGTATAAACAGGAAACACCCAATAGGCCGTTCGTAGTTCAGATTCCCCCCACTGTGTCCACGCCCACGCCTAACACCATGACACGGGACAAACCATATGTAGTGCGTGTCCCTCCCGTCGTCCCCTCGAATGCATCAACCTCTCATACTCGGCCTACCCCTTTCGTAGTCCGGGTACCACCCACGGTCACAACAATGGAGGTCCAGCCTCAACCAAAACCAACTCTGTATGTCGTTAGGATACCCGAAACTCCTAATGATTACCAAACCTCCATCTCACGAGCGCTAGGCTAGCCCAGCCCCTACGTCATTAGGGTCCTTGGCCAGCCTTCTAACCAGTCACATCCAACGGCACAACTGCAACCCCGCCTAGCTCTGTATGTGGTGCAGATCCCAGGGCTGCCTAAGGCTCCAAGACCAGTCCCACCTCCACGCCACACATGAGAACGTCTAGCAGATAGGCTTACACATAAACGTGTGGAGAAGGAACGCCAACGGTTAGCTCTGGGGCCACCTAAGCCCATCCCACTTAACTCTGTGCCTATGTCATCGCCTAACAACCAATTGGACGTGGAAAATGAAGGTGAATCATCTGAAAAACATGAACCGCTTAAAACGACAGCTTCGAACAAAAATGACAAATCTACAAAACATGAAATAAAACTGTTGGGCCCAATGGACCCAGTTATCATTGATAAAAACGCTCCAAACAGTAAAGATTTAGCAACGGCCTTGACACAAGTCACCCAAGCATTGAAGCAAAAGAACACTTCGTTGAGCTTGTACGATTTGGTGCTAACATTCCAAACACATCGAGAAGCTCTAGTACGCATGTTAACATCGATCCCGGTAAGCGAGGACTTGCCCTCGAACGAACCTACCATCCTTGCAGTAATGTACTCGTCTCACGGGACCACTCCTAAACCCTTGAGCTTCCATGACAACAACATTAGGGTGGACGAAAAAATAGGGGAAATAACAATAGCCCCCATGTTCATAACAATACGTATCAACCAGTTTAAGATACATAGGGTCCACGTAGACGATGGAGCTGCAACAAATGTTATGCCATATCCCATTGTTGAACAATTGGGGCTTACTGAATTAATTAAACCAACCGCGACTACATGTTTAAAATCGTTCAGCGGGTCACGCGTAATGGTAAAAGGCACAATAACTTTAGATTTCATAGCGGGAGATCAGTTCCCTACATTTGCCGAATTCCTAGTAGTCGATGAGATGTCAGGGTTCAACCTGATATTAGGAAGACCCTGGTTGGCCCAATTGAGAGCCGTCTCTTCCCCTATACATCAGGAGATCCATCTTCCTTATGAAGGCAGTGAAATCATCATACACGGGGAAGCGGCTACGCCTATTATCTCATCACACGTGAACATGGACCAAGGATCAGAAGTCGAACTTAAAGAGCCTAAATGAAATGATAAAAACGAGCACCCATTGGTAAGCAGTAAACCTTCGAACATAGAACAAGAGCCTCCTAAAATAGAAACACCTACGTCTGACTCTGTACATACAATGTCTCAAATGGAAAATAACACAGAACCCCTACCAATTATCGAAACAGCTAAAAACACTGACACGGAAGCCATTCCATCAGATGTCCCTTGGGCTGAATTACCATTTAATGTAATCAGTGAAGGGGACGCTGAATACAGAATCATCCCGGTTGACATATCGCCTAACATTAAAAATAAGAAAATCAAAAAACTATTACAATAATATCAACACTTCTAGTCCGAAATGACGTTAAACTATAACATGTCCGAAACGACATTAAACTATCACGTCCGCAAAGACGTAAAACTAGCCACGATCAACAATGATCGGCCAATAGAAAAAAAATCTGCCCGTGTCATTCAAAATATTTCTTGTTTACGACTAGGGCCCGAAATGGCCTTAAACTAGTTCATGCGCGCATACTTGGTTCTCCTTTTTGTTCAGCATTTACAATCACATCTCTGCTTTACACTTAAAACAAAATAGAAAAATAAGCAAAAACATTTTTCATTACTGCGTCGTGTTTACAATCAAAGTCAAAATCAATAAAAAAAATTTTTACATGCAATGTTGTACAATTACAAGTATCAACTATTTTCCTCCATCTCAAAATTTTCAAGTTACGATTCTCGTATCAGTTCGAGCCAAAAAAAAACAACAAAAACTTAAAACACAAAAAAGAGAGCCTAAGCATCTGGGACGGGAGGACCGTCCCCTTTGGATCCACCAGCATCAGAGGCCCCTATTCCACTGGGGCCAGCTTCTTGAGCATCATCACCACCTTCATCCTAGAAATGCCAAAGAGAACAACCAACATAAGAATAAGTGAATGTCAAAGTTTTAAACACTATTCAGTAAATTTTATAAGGACAAGACATTTACCATAGGAGATCCCCCTAAGCCGAACTCCAGCAGACGGAGGATTTCTTCTTCTGAAATGCTGGCCCAGTCTGTCCCATCCAGGCCTAAGTCAACATCCGCCAAAGTCTTCCCTTTGTCGACAACTGACCAGGTAGGACGTTTCAGAGGGAATTCGGCAACCGACACTTCCCCAGAAGTAGTTGTGATTACCCTTATAGGCGACTCCATTTCCACAGTTGTATTCTGAGCAAAAGTATCGAAATCAGAACGCAAACCCAAACCCTCCACAAACATCTCTAGTTGCTGCTTTTCAATAGACACCTCTTTTAGCGACTTCTTGTAATAATGTTTGTGATTTTTCTCATCTTGACCCCATTTACGAACCTTGGAAGCAAAGGCTTTCCAATCTCGACATTTAAGATTTAGGGGATCAATTTGGGCTTTGCGCTCTGCCATTCTCTGAGTCAACGATGTGTGACGATTCAGTAGATTCCAATATCTTGTGTATGTGACCTCGGACGTGCTCCAAGAACGATCACCGCTTAGCCTAGCAACGGCGAACTCGTACCGGGCCTTCAGATCGTCACGTTCCACCGACAACTCAGAGACTTCCCTTTCTTTTGCTTGAATCTATAGCCACAATTGCTCAATGGAACGCCTATAGGTCCATAACGATTTAGCATTGTGCACAAAGCCTTTCGCAACTCCATCGTAAACAGGCCTTGGCACCTGTTCCACTTCTAGGGAAAGTGCGGTTAAACTGTCTATGCTAACGCTTTCAGAGGGATCCCATCTCAATTTAGCACCTGCCCACGCGAAAAATATGAATGTTAGGACAATATAAATAAAATGTGAAATTCCAAACCTTTGAATGATTTATACCTATGTCAGGGTGGGCCTCCTGGATCCATTCAACGACTTCTTTTGTGAGTCCAGCCACAAAATCCATTTTGCTTGGCATTTCAGACCAAGTAAATGGCTCACGGGTACGTGATGAACTAACCTCAGCGGTCCTCTCTGGGGGAACCGTCGTCATTGGTACATCCAAATGCACCGTCTTGGTCTCGCTACCTTCATCTGGACAAGATAAAAACGCAAAACATAAAAAAAAATAATATACCACAAAAATGATGATTGACAAGCGAAATTGAAATGAGATAAAGAGAAAAACATACCATGATCCTTGTCACCTTCTGGGGGATCACCCAGATCCAAGTCTCCCTGAAGAAACCTGCGGAACACTTGATCGACACTGCCCTAGTCGTCCAATGGCTTAGTTTCCGTGGTTTTCTCCTTTAACTCCTCTGTCTCTCTGCCCTGGCTCTTCTCTGCATGTTCCTCCTCATTGTTTTTCTTCATATTGGTCTCCTCCTCCTCAGTAATAGTCTCTAGAGCCTGCTTCCTCACTATTTTAAAATTGGGCCAAAAAAAATATCAAAGACATGTAAGAGATTGAGGTAAAACTTATAAACAAAACGAAAACGATAAATGGACGAGGTCCACTTACCAGGCATCTTGAAGCGTATCCACTTCACGCGTGGCTGGTTCACATCGGAGATTTCCTCAGCTGGACGCTCAAGCCTCTTTATCTTTGACTTAGCTTGGCCAATGGTCTCCTTGATGACCCGTTCTGCCCTTCTAGCAGTGTAGGGTACCTCGTCTGGCTCCAATCCCAAACTATCACATGTGTGGATTGAATCGCTAGATGACCCCCCTGTAGTGATAGAAGCGGATTCATCAATACCTTCAGGGGCATCCTGGGATTTAGCTGTCTCAAACAAGTAGTTGATCCACGGGCGGGATAATTGACCCCGATCCCACAAAACAAATTTGTTGTCTGCGCGGACTACCAGGAACTCGGCGAAATGGCGAAGATAACCGGCGAAGAATGCGAAGGTGAAATGGGATTACGCCTCGACATTCGAGTGCAACCGCACTATCTCCTTGTGCATATCCGACAACAAAAATCATGCCCAGTTATATCGCATGCCTGTTTCCAAAATAGTTCGCATGACACGAACAGCCTCAACCCCAAGGCACCTCACCTGGGAAAGAGTTTTGGGGAATACCCGTGATTTGAACAGGGGATATAGTTCGTTCACTTCCATAACTTTTACCTTCCCCTGCATCGGGAATCCCTTGGCACCCTTGGCCACGCCTAGCTAATCTTCTAACTCCTAAATCTTTTGGAGCTCCTTATGAGCTCTGTCTAGTACTACATTCAAGCCATCTGTAAGCATGCCAAATAGGTTTGAAAAGAACTTGGGCGACAGATGGAAAACTACCTTCACACCCTTAATCCGGGTGCTGTAGTATGAGATAGACTCATTGAAGGAGTCTACTATCCCAATCATCTCCCCAATGGAAACATCAGGACTCGGGGTCATAAAAAGCTCCATGAGGCTGGCATTATCCAGGCAACGAGCGAGGGACGGAGGAGCACGATTACGCAACCACTTCTGGGCCTTAGCCACCCCTCCGAACTTCATCGATAAAGTTGTCTCTGTTTGCCCAGTGGTCACCGGATCCTCACCAGAAGGTACATCAACAGTAAAAGCAATTTAAAATGGTCGTATCAGCGTAAATCAAAACAATTGGACAAACCCACCAACATGTCTAAGAAAGGTTATCATTTACCGTTAGTGGCGGATCTAGATGTGCTGCCAAGGTCATGAGGGAAGACTGGCCCGTTCTCAGTCCAGTCTTCATGAAGCCACCCACGAGCCTTGCACATCGCAAACGCTTTGGAGAACTGCTTATGAAAATGGACCATCAAACCCTTCGTTTGACCCAGTACGGTCCCACGAAGGGTGGGGCCCGTCATGAATGCCTCCAGGGCAGTGCAAGCAAGGGCTAATCCTTCATCTTCAATAAGTGTCCCATCCGAGTTGGTCTTTGGCTTGTAGGCAAATATAGGTCAAAACAAGAAACGAACGCTAAACAGCGAAAGGAAATAGTACACTTAAACATGCCTACCTGGCCACTCGATACACTGTGCCGGGAGGGTTCTGGAATAATGTATGTGCACGGGCAGCTATGAACAACGTATTTTTGAGGTAGTCTAACCCTCGCGGCAATAGTGCCCACACACGCGTTAATGGGCATGTAGACCGAGGCCCGCGGGTAGTACCATCCTCATTAACAAGAGGCCCCTCGTCAATGTCCTGTATGAAAACCATTACATCCTCTGCAGCCCCCGACAGTATCTCCTCAAGCACACTCCGTGTAGTCACCTCGTCAAAGTTTGACCAAATAGCCACCTCGAAATTGTCCAATAGGAAGGACAGAAATCCACACGCGCCTCCCCTGAACCAAACCCTATTATCATCCACGGTCAGATCCGGGGGAACCTTGCCTTCCTCAACGGGGCCAACCCATGTTAATACCCCGACAAGTTCAGCAATGATGAGGAAGCGTTTGCTGTCCCTGTAAACAATCATGATGCCATGACAGATTAGCCCGAAAAAAAGTGAAAGTTTATATCATAAATTGACACTTAAAATCTGGAAAAATTTTACTAACTGTTTGCATTCAGCGTATACGCCCCGTAGACCAGCGTATATGTCGGCGAAGCTGTCCACACTTAGCGTAATACGCAGCTTGAACACGGCATATACGCTGTACACTGAGCGTATACGCTGCCTAACTCAGCGTATACGCCGAAAATTAACTATCTTACGCTCAGCGTATACGCTGATGAAACCCTCGGCGTATACGCCGCAGCTCGATTTAAGCGTAAGCAGTCTACGCCAGCACAGAATAAACAAGTTTACGCCAGAAATGGGAAAAACAAGTTTACGCTGGAAGATAACTGCAGACTAACAACGTATACACCGAATAAACCTTCAGCGTATACGACGTCACAGTAAAGAGTTTACGCTGATAAAACAAACAAATCACGCTGACAAGACTGCACAAAAAATTCATGACGTCGTGGCTTACGCTGATATAGTAGTACAGGGAAAATGTTTACGCTGACAAAAATTTATGCTACAAAGTGACACTCAGCGTATACGCCGCAAAACCCCATACACCTAAAAAACCTCTACGCTCGGCGTATACTCCAAGACTATCTACGCTATAAAAGGATAAAGCACAGAAATAATCAGAGGCAAAGATTAGAGCCTACCTGTGCGATATCACAGGCTAGGATGGGATCCTTGGCTTGGGCAGGCCCTACAGCATAGCCTCCGTCTCCTCCGCGAAGGTCAAGTCGGGACCCCTCCTCCCCTGGCCCTCCACTTCTTTGCCCTTGCCCATCTCCCCCTGTTTACGTTGACGATACAAGTTCACGATGAAGAGAAGAAAGTGTTTACGCTAACGCTTGTAAGTTTGCACTCCGCGTCTACGCTGGGGTTTAATGCTGCATGTCTATGCTGGGGTTATTTTTCGGCATCTACGCTCACGAGGAAGTTTACGCTGACGCTAAGGCAATGTAGTTTACGCTTATGCTTTAACAGTTTACGCTGTCGCTTACACTCTGTCGCTTTCAAAGTAAGAAGCAAATGGACCCCCCCTTTATATAGCATTCTGCTGACGCTGACGCTCCGTTGCGCTGACGCTGACGCTGACGCCGCCGTTACGCCTTTTTGCCTTTTTTTTTGCCTTTTTCCTTATTTTTCGACCAAAAAAATAAAAAAAAATAATAATAATAAATAATATATAAGAAAACTAATAAAAAAATTATTAAAAATAGAGATTGCTACGTCTTGGTTCCTCCATGGACCCCATTTTACACGTTTACTTCGAGCGTTCTAGTTTAAACCGCCATTTGGCCCGGTACGGCCTTAAACTACCATTTCCCCATCCAAGTTATGGCCCGGTACGGCCTTAAACTACCATTTCCCCATCCAAGTTATGGCCCGGTATGGCCTTAAACTGCCATTTCCCCATCCAAGTTATGGCCTGGTACGGCCTTAAACTGCCATTTCCCTATCCACCTATGGCCCGGTACGGCCTTAAACTGCCATTTCCTTAAACTGCCACTTACGGCTCGGTAAGGCCTTAAACTACCACTCAACGCCCGGTAAGGCGTTAAACTGCCACTCAACGCCCGGTAAGGCGTTAAACTACCATGC
>MNCI01006092.1:171164-229359 GCA_015680685.1 Gnetum montanum | reverse complement strand
AACTGGGAAGGGCCTTACTTAGTTACTAAAGCATTCGACAATGGAGCATTCAAACTAGCTGACATGGAAGGAAACGAGCTTGCCAATCTGACCAATCACTTGTACCTAAAACCGTTTTATGTTTGAGTTCAAGCTCAGGTATGCGCAAGTCCTGGAATCATGACTATAAACTGATACCACAGCTCGTTCTTGGATCATGATGGTAAACTGATACCACAGAACAGTCCTTGGTTATGACTTAAAACTGATACCATAGCTCGTCCTGGGATCATGACGGTAAACTGATACCCCACAGTGTCCGCAATGATGATAAACTAGCACCCGTTTGGCATGACAGTAAACTGCCACTGTCACAACCATCGGAGTTCGCTAAGACTATAAACTAGCTTGCCTCCTCATAGTCCGCTAAGACTAAAAACTGGCAATGTGACGTCCACCACGACGCTAAACAGGCAATGTCCAACGGGTTATGACATAAAACTAACCCATGATAGTCCACCAAGACTATAAACTAGCAAGTTCTTCACTAGTTCATCAATCTGCCGCCACATTCACACTTCATCACTGCATCACCCGCCATCAGGAGATTCTACCAACACTACTACTATCGACATACAATCTGCCGCCGAGTAAGTCTGAGCTCGATCATTCACTCATGGTTTTCTTGTCTTCTTGGAGTTGTGTTTGCAGGATAACACCTAGAGGTTTTCGCACAAGAATGCATCTCATCGCAAGCGACAAGATGGGACAATGTTCATAGCATGCATGACAAAATCAAACCGTTCACTAGTACATCCCCATTCACCGACCCATTCCCTATCCGTTCACAAACACATTTTATTCAACCATGCCTCTGATACATCCAGTACACCCAAAATTTTTAACATGTTGTCACGTATTGTCACACATGAGTACAAAATAAATGTAGAGTTTACAATTTCCTAAGAAAAAAAATGAGACTCCTGGCACTTCCCATATAAGCCCTAGGCGGGAGGGCAGTTGTCTCAAAACCAAGTACTCATGTCTAAAATGGTCAAGAAGCATATAGTTGCATGGCTCTGGCTCTCCGCTAACAGGTCCCCCTAGACATTAAACATGGACTCTGTTCCTCCAAAGCATGTAACACAACTCCCTATGGCTTTGATCTTGCCAACAAGTGCTCTTGAACACTAACCAGGAGCCTTGTCCTGCCAAAGGATACCCATCGCATGTCTGAACTCCGAGTCTGCTAAACAATGGCTATTGACAAGGATCAGCATGCCGCACACCCGAGCGCCCCATCTCCCAACATAATTTCTTGGGGATTCGCCACTCCCCACAATCTCTCTTCTCCTATCAGCTGCAAATTTCCCTTTCCCATGTACTACTGAACACGGTGCGATGATGTCCAGTCACATGGAAAAGAACAAAGTCTATATCAAGTTGCTTGTGGTGTTTTGCACTTCTTTGTCGATGCTTCTCGGGTAGATTCCTCCAAGCATCAACAAAGAGGGGCCAATGAAACACCACAAAATTTCGAGCTTAGTGCTTCCCTAGCAAGAAGCAGGTCCCTGGGACCCACAAACGGCCACGGCTACATTTGGCATCACACATTGCAACTTCTGGAATCAAAAGGCTTACTTTTCACTAAGTGCAGTACCAGCGTATACGCCCAGCATCAACGGAGTATACACCCAACGTATACGCCCGACATCCCCAACGTATACGCCTAGCGTATACGCCCAGCGTATACGCCCAGCAGACATCTGACTTACGCGCCCAATGTACACGCCTCGTCTGTAAGCTCGGCACGACAGATGCACACGCCCGACGATGAAGTCTCAATGACAGAATAGAGACAGCACCAAAGAGCAAGAATTGAAGCAAGTCGGCAGCCGTCAGCATATATGCCCAGCCATTGTTGGCTTGTACGCCTAGTGTCCATGGCATCTCCACCCAAGTTCACACGCCCAGCACGTCCAGCGTATACGCCCAGCGTGTATGCCGGCCTGATGTAGCGTATACGCCCCACATATACGCCCAACAGATGTAATATGTTGTATATTTGTATATTGTATGCACCTGGTCAACGTGCCACGTGTCTCCTAACCCGACTCTAGCGTAACAACCGGTATAAAAACCCCACTTTTCCACTTCACCTAGACGGCTGGCAGAAATCCCAGAGCATACCCAGGAGCAATTACACTGCGCACCAGAGCTAAAACCCACTTACGCTGGAAAACCTGTACGCCGTCTCTATGCTGCGCCTACAGCGTATACCAGCCCAGCCATCCCTGCATTCACCGGGGCTTTTCATCCGCCTTGTGTCCATCACAACTACGTTAGACCGGTGCACTGTATTCTAACTCTGTAATACCACTGTTTACAGTTTACATTAATTTCTTGCATGTTTTCTGTTTGCGCCCGTTTACGTTTACGCCTTGTCACATATGCTACGTCGTTTACGCCCGTTTACGCTGTTTACGCATAACCCAGCGTATAGCACTTCGGCATACGTGCGGGTAAATCCTTGTCTGATCTGCGTGCGGACCACCCAAGGTACTCTGCCTTCGTGCACTCCAGCTCGCCCTCAAGCGAAGACAGGGTCTTCTGTGTGCATCCTGCGATCCCACGGTCTTTGTTTCCTTCCAGCTGGTGACTGACGATTTCAGGCGGCACAGATAGTTTAGAGTTTATTATTATATTTAGTTAATTAGATAATTAACCAAGCTATTTGGCTTGGTGGACAACAAAATAGGGTTTAAGATGTTGGGTTCTCAACTAGAAGGTCATGAGTTTAATTCCAAACTGCCAATAAAAGGGACCATCATTTGGAGTGATAGTAAGATACTTGTTTCTCAAGTTGAAGACTTGGGTTTGAACCTAAGTGCATTGATTCTAAGAGGTTAAGCTTTCATTCATCTACTAATCCTCCAAAGATCCCACTTTGTTTGATGAACATTGTGGTTTCTAGTGATGATTCCTTTTAGATAATGATATTTAATTTGATTATTTTCATATAGATTAGAACCATGGTCAAATTAACATCAATTATCATATGTATTAACTATAATTTTCCATATAAGTGAAATGGATCATTACAAGTCTAGTTACGAGGACAATGACTTGTGATCCCTTAACTAAACTAAACACTATTACTAACCCATTCAAGGATTATAGCATAAACTATTATGATTCTTGTAGATCATATGATTCAATGTTAGGCATACTTGTCACCAATCATGAAGGATAGAAGTAATTATCACTTGCTTCCATAATAGGCCATGGTTTTGTATTATTTGCTTGCTAGGATTAAGTTGGATTTCAACTATTTCACTTCCATGGATATATGTTTAAGAATTGCAAGGCTCAAATCTTTGGGCATGCATTGTTGATTAGCTTAATCATCAAAAATGAGATCATTTCTATCCCCAACATGCTAGTAATTTGTGGCAAAAAAAAGGATCACTAGATATGCCAAAAGATAAGCATTAATGGAAGCACAATTATAGAATCCAAATCATAGGTCCTAAAGCCTTAGCTTACCATGTCTAGATATATAGGTGATCACCTCATGTATTTCATGAACAAGATGATGTAGACCCTTGCTAAGACTCTTGGTAAGATGGGCCAAAATTATTCCAAGATTTCATAATAATAGAATATGATTTTGTAGAGGCTCTCTTGAGCCAACATTCTATGTTTAGATAAGCCCCTTCATATCTTAGATGAGCAGCCCACTAAGACTCCTACATGATCATTTGAGGAGCACACTTCTCATTGGAAAACTTCAAATATGGGTTCATCTAGGGGTCATGACTCAAATAGGTCAAAGGATTCAAATGAGAAGATTTAGTTATATAATGAGGCACCACAACATTGGTAGTAGTGGGACTATGAGGATCAACCTCATAGCTCTTATGCCTTTAAGTAACATGAGATATATGTGGAGAGAAAGCAATCTTCCAAACCCTTGAGGATAAATGATGATCCATTTATTACAAAATCCCATGTTTTTAGATGCTTGGTTAGTTTATCTTTATGCTTGAGTCTTGTATTGGTAATGCTTGGATGTGTGTGTTACGTTGTGGCAATGATGTTTGTAGTTAGATTACCATATTGATGTATATCTATATTTGATGTATTTTAATATTTCATGCTCTAGATGTTATGATGATATTAATATATTTTTTTATTCATGTTCCTTTCTATGGTATTTTTTAGTAATGTATTTTATTCAATATATGTTCAATAACCTTGTGGGTGATTTATGATAAGTTCTCATAGAGGTAGAGTTGGAAGCATGGCATGGCTTGACATTAATAATGGTGTGTGGATTATTTGCTATAAGAGCTAGCCTTATTTTAGTTTACTTTATTTTTATGATATTTTTTTAAATTAATAAGCTTATGTTATGGCATTAGAATTAATTTGATTTAGCTTGCTATGAATGGATGAGGTACATGAGTTACAAGGATTGTGGGAGATTGCTTTTTATGTATCATTACTTATAATAATTGGCTTATTTCTATTCTACATGATTTTTGGGAGTTTTTATTAAAAATACCATAACTCCCTTATCTGGTCATCATAACATCTAATTTCTCTAAGGATATCTATTGTAAGATTTACAGCTTATGGTAGGGTAAGAATGTTTCATTGGTTTGAGATCATGAGTAACATGATATCTATAGCTGAGCTTCTTGTATGGTGTGAATTTTTGTACTTATTATAGGTGATTAGCCTTGGATTCTTTTTAGTTTATTAAATTATTAAGATTTATGCACATTTGCATGGGGTGGGTGCTATTGCATTTTCATAGATCTATGTAGATTTTATCTAGAAATTTTAGATTTTTCCTTAACCACTAGAAAGGAGCTTTTGCCATAATTTAATTTGTTACTTGATTTTTATATTTACTATTGTATTTTACTCATTTCTAAAATATTTTTTTAATATTACTTTTATAAAAAATATTTAGTATTAGGTCTTGCCTTCAATGGATAACATGTATAATTCTGGAATTTTAATTTACTATATTTTCCCCTTACTACTAGATTTTATTTTCATGCATTTCAACATTTTTAAATTAATGGGATGCTGAAAATCATTTCATCAATCACTTTTGGGATTTAGTTATTGCTCTACATATAGTATTTTGAATTCCATCTCATTTACTCTAGCATAAGATCCTTTAAGTTCCATTAGTTCAAGAAATTACTACTTTTTATAGGCTTGTGCATTTCATTGATTCATGAGAGATAAGATTCCATTTTGGTGTTATTGTTTTGTTTCTATATTTCCTTCATTTTGTTATGATTATTTACTTATTGAGCCATGCTTCCTTTGTCCTTGGTATCCTTGGAAAGTACCATGTGTTTGTGTTTTCTTTCAATTATTTTAGCTCTTATTCCTCTCATACTAGACATCTTTCCCACATGCTAGGAATCTCATAAAGATGTCTTCTTGGCTAACAAGATGTCTTCCTAGTAAATTAGATGTCTTTATTAACTATAGGATATCCTTGGGAAGACATCTTCCTTAGTTACAAGATATCTTATGATTTTTCAAGATGTCTTTCCCATGTTTTCTTACAAAAAAATATGTCTTTCTTGCTAGGGCAATTTTTGGAAAATGTCTCTTGCAAAGCCTAAAACTTCAATGTGTCTTCAAATAGGTTTCTATTGATTCTGTAACACCTTGAAATTATCATAAACTCACTTAGTCTTATCTAAAATCTTGAATCCCTCATCGAAACTTCAAGTATTGATGTACTCTCATTTGAGAAAGATCATTTGGTTTGGACAATATCATTATTAATTCATGGCATCTCTTATCATCCTTCTTTGTCTCTTATTGTTGCCATAATTATATGTCTTAGTTAATTAGAATGTCTTTTATGGCATGTTAGTTTCAATTTAGTGTTGTTTGATGGACCCTCTTGGATTGTTGGACTTTTTCATTTTGGTTGTGGTCCTCCACCATCAATGTTTGGTTTTCCTTGATTGTATGCTCATATGGATGTGTGAATGTTAAAGATAGCATCATGTTGTGTAGCTAGTTCAAAATGGACTCCTTGGAGATGATTGGTGATTGACCCTCATTGAATGCACCAATGTGGCTTTTATTGTAGAACCCATGTACATGAGAGGGTGATCCATGGCTTATTGATCATTTTTTAATGTCTCTATAATATTAGAGATGATGTCCTAGGTGACACATTTACCACTGATAGATTTATGAACCTTAGAGGTGATGTCCTAGATGACACCTATAGTTTAGTTGAGATTAATAATAAATCCATGTTTATTGTAGTTTAACTTTGGTTTGAGATTTGAAATTCATCAAGTACACATGACAACATTTGACACATTTGAAACTAAGTGTAGCGTGTACTAGCCTCTTTGCTTATAGGTTGGTGGGTGGAGTGGCATTCAATTTGGTTAGTATAGTTTGGTACTTTGGTATTAGATAAACATGGTTATGTGCTCTTGGTTGTATGAATGATTTATGCACACTAACATGTTTTTTAGTTTAAGAATGCCTCACCTAGCCATCATGAGATCTATCTATGATTTAGCTAGAGAATGTGTCAAGATTTCTCAATTAGTGTATACTTGCTCTCTCTTTTATTTTTAAGTTATCATGGCTAGGTGGAGTATGGAGGTCTTTAGTGGTTTTTCCAATTTAGAGACTTCATTTCATGTTATTTATTAACTTTATATATTATTTGATATTCTCATGTGAGACTATTTAGTAGATATGTTTAGATGTTTCCCTCTATATTCCATATATTGGACTATGGGTTATGTATGGCTAGGCATACCATGATTCATGCTATATATTTTGTGAGAGTTTCATTTTAGATTTATGATAATATTTCTTTTTCATTTATTTTAGATTTTCAATTTATGATATTTAAATTCTTTTAGTTCATTTCCAATTTTCAGCCTATACATTTATGTGTATTAATAAAATTATATTTCTCTCCTTTTTCTTCATTAGTCTCATTTCACTTTTCATATTTCTACCATGATCAATCATTCATTAGGGGTTATATATCCAACATAATGATCTCTAACCTGAGATTAGGAAGTAAGGTGTTACATTTATTTAGGGATTTATGCAAAGTACCTTTGATCCTGTCATACCAAAGATTTATTAGTAGCATTAAACCCACAGTGATTCCTTTTATTTAGTGGGATGTACCGTTAATTAGTCAGTATTCTTGGATCATAAAATACAAATTAATGCTTTTTCCCCATCAAAAATAGAAAATGGTAATTGAGGAACTAGTTGCGTGATCAAAGGATGAAGTAGTTACTAGTAGTAGTTTATTGGCAACAATGATGATAAGAAATAAGAATATCAATTGATGAATCTTACTATAGGCTTAAATGATATAGCTTCCTAGGATTAAGTGCCATGATAATTTCAAAATTTCATCTTTTTAGGTAAATTCTAGAAAAGAGAAAGACTTGAGAGGACCATATCCATGGATTTATTAGTATGTATAACCATATTTTATGTTTTTCTATGTCTTGTACATGGGTTTGGAAACTTAACATGCTCTATAATGCCTTTTATGCTATACTTTTTTGTAATTGAGCTTTTAGTTGATGTTTTATGTTATAGTAGTTTATTTTATTTGCCTACGTAACTAATAGAGAATACTTTATTTTGCTAGTAAGAATTAAAAATAATTATTCTTGAATATATTTTATTTTACAATGCTCATTGCTTTTCAAGTTTTTAAACATCATTAAAATAGGATATTTTTGATCAATATCATGTTTTGTTGTGCTAAAACTTCAAAATGAATAAGGTTTCTTAGTCTTAATGGTCATATGTGTAGGTCTTAGTTAAGCAGCTGACCATGGAACAATAATAAGAAGTTAGGAAGTTGTTTTGGATTAGCTTGGAAGATTTAGGATGTGAGGTAGTGGATTTAGAGAAATTAAAATATTTTCTAGTATGTAAAAAAAAAATTATTCTTAATTTAGGGTGGATGTCTAGCTTTTTTTCTTGGGACATCCCATCCAAATTAGAGACAACTATAGAGTGTACATCCAAGCCATAAATGGGATGATCTATGTATCTAATATGTGAAAAATAAAATCTATATGAATCATTTTACTATCTCTAGTTCCACTTGGAGTGGTTAGAAACATTCAAAATAAGTTTGGCTATAAAAGACTTTTGCTTAGGTATGTCTAATATTACTTACCTTGGCATTCTTCAATCCATAGCTACATGAAAGCATTCCTTCTCTATACATTCTCTTAGCGCATTAGTATAGGGTTGAATTTTATCAAAGTGAAAAGCTACACCATACTTGCTCATCATCTCTCCAAAGGTTTAAAATGCTATTGGCTTATTCTTCACTTTCACTATATTGCATTTCATGTTTTTTCTAGTACTTTCTTTTTTATCTTTTGTTCTAGCTTGTATGAGCTTAATATGTAGATTAGATTTCTAAATCTCTACCTATAGTTTCATTTCTTTGTCACATTACTCTAAGAAGCTTGGGTTTTCTGAAATAAAAAAAAACCCATTTTGTATTGTTTTATCCTAAGGGGTTTTGCTTGGTGAATTCCAAGAAATTAGCAAGTGTTTAAATTTTTACTCAAAGGAATTTTTGGTCTCTTATGAAAGCATTGTGTTTGTTCTCATCCTTATGATGCTCTTAGAAGTCCAATGGGATATCAAGCTTAGAGATATTTTTTTCCCTTATGATGAATGTGTAGCATCTACGGATCTACTATCATGGTGCTCTCTACCACTATTTTTCATTCAATAATACAGTAGTGTTAATCTAGTAAGTGTTTTTCTTTGTGATTTTTAATTGATTAATTTTCAATAATTATTTTTAAAGTTTGAATTTTATTAGAACTCATTTAGTTATCTCATTTTAGTTTATTAATCCACATTCAAAACATTGTTACATTTAGGTATAACTACTCAAATAAAGACTTTAAATAGCTGATTTAGACACATGCTTGAAGTAGTAGTTGATTGCTACAAATCACAAAATAAAACTATTATAACTTCACTATAGTAATTAAAAAGATTTCATTAATGTTCCTCTACTTATATATATATATATATATATAAACAAATTAGTATGGTAGAAATATGAATGTTCAAATGAATGTTGAATGTTATCCAAAGAGATAAATTGCATGACATATATATTAGAGGAATATCTGGAATGGCTTCTGTTTTAGATAATTTACAAGAATGGTGGCTTATATATCTTGGACATGTGCAAAGAAGATCAAACAATGAGCTTATAAAAAAGGTTGCTATATCAATATTCTAGAAAAGCCACTAAAAGGAAGACTAAAAAAGTCTTAGAAAAAACCATTGAAGATAAATTAAAGAAACTACAAATAAATAAAGATCAAATAGTTCATAGTGGTGAATGATGATAAAAAATCATGTAGGCAACCCCATTTTGTTGGGAAAAGACTAGAATGGTGATGATGATGATGGTCACACACACACACCCACACACCCACACCCACATAGAGCATTGTCGTATATGCATTGATACAAATGCACCAACATAATGAGAAAATTTTGATTAATAGGACATTGTTGACATATAATGAACATAACACCATTGCTCAATGATCTTCAACTATTCATTTAGTAGTAATTCACTCTTTTCATACATTCATATGATATTTAGCTAATCAAAGCTTAAGAGAACTTATATTTAGAAGTTCTAGAAAATAACTTTTAATTGAAATAATAATCATAGCTAGTACAATCTCCTTATTTGAAATTAGCTCATGAACTTTGAATTGGAATGGTGATCATGGTTGATATAATTTCCTTATTAGGAGTTGGGGGAAGGGGCATATGGGGGAGATGTTGAACCCAAAATAAATAAATAACAATATTAAAGAAAATTTAGAGTACATTAGGTCATCAAAGAGAGAGCATAAAGAAAATACCCAATGGTTTTGGGAGTAAGGTGGTTGAAGGGAAATTTGCTTGGATTTTCTCCACCATTCATCAATATTTCTTTCTATCATTACGATATTCATCCAATTAATATTTTCTTTTCTTAGTTCCCATACCAAAAATATTTATCCATATCCCTTAGTTTATGGGTTTATTTTTAGACTGGTATGGAGTAGGTTCATTCTAATAATTAATCATCTTCAAATACTAAATCCAAATGTTATGAAAAGATAATTAATTTTTCTAGAAAATAAGAAAACTAGCTATCTTTAATTATTCAATTTGCATATTACAATAGGATTCCCCAAATCCATAAAACACACAAATGATGCTACGAAGCATGAGGATCCACAACCACAATGGTTATTCTCAATGCAAGATATAACCGATGGAAAATCTCTTCCATAACCTAGGATTGAGATTTAGTTTAGAGAAGTAAACAAGAGATAAGAACACATAGGCCAATCCACACACATTGATCTTGGAGCTACAATCATTCTTGCACTCACTCAATGTGCTCTACCACACTCTTGCTAAACTCTCCTCAACTCAAGAGCTCTCATCAAGACTTCTCTATTACTTTTTCCCACCTTGTACAATTATGAAATACCGACTAACTTATTAAGAAGAATAAGATAAAAACCTAGGAAAAACTTCTACAAGCTCAACTTGGAGTTCCCATGCTATTTTTATCATTTTCCTTTATCTCTTGGTTGTTTTCCAACTTGGAATAGTTAATTCTAGAAGTTTTCCAACAATATGAATCATCTCTCATCTCCTTGGATCATCTCTTGCAAAAAACACCTCTTTTGATCAAGAAATTTTCTATTTTTGGGAGATTTCCCCTTCCTATATAATATGTCTCATTTTGCACAAGATGTCTTGCCTGAGACATCTCCTTTGTTATGGAGATGTGTCCCCCAAGACATCTCATCTAATTCCAAGTCATCTCCTACTAGACAAAGACATCTACTATGAAGACTCCACTCCCGACCAAGAAATCTTCTTGACCTCTAAGACGTCTCTATAGAGTTAAAAACCTAAAAAATACATACATAGGGGAGAATAAGGGGATTATAAGATGTGTCCCTATTCCAACTCTTCCATCCTTCAAAAATTAAACTCATGTGAACAAAGGAGTAGGGGTTGAAGTGATCCCCCACTCATGAAGTTCATTATCATGGATGCATACAACATCATCCATAGACTAATCCTTCCAATAGATTAAATATTCATATCTATTGATTCTTCAAGTGCTAGAAGCTTTCCTCTACTTGAGTACCTTCCTTCCTATTAAAGGCTTGAATTGATTAATAGCCCCCTTCAACTCATCAATGCTACCTTTTATGGTTTTCTCATTACGTGGTCCATGATAGTGCATAAGATTTGAAAAATTAAACATAAAAGACATAATAGCATCATTTGGTAAATCAATCACAAAAGAAATATCATTAATCTTAGCCATGATTTTGAAAGGCCCCATCTTCTTGGTTGTCAACTTGGAGAAGTTAATACCTCTTAATCACTTCTTCTTCAAGTGCACCTAAACCAAGTCACCAACAATAAAATTAAGCTTTTGTTTATCCTCATTCCTCTTTAGGACTTTCTCTTTAACCTTTTTCATAAGATTTAATTTAGCTTGTGCATGGAGTTCCCTCATCTCTTGCACAAAATTAGCACTAAGGTTAGCTTGACTATCAAAGATCTTTAAAGTGTTCATCATCTTTTGACAAAATCCATAGTTAACCTCAAATGGAATTTTACCAATAGCAACATGAAAAGCATTACTATATGAAAACTCATCATGACACAACAAGTTTTTCCACATGTTTAACTATCCATCATACAAACATCTTAATATGTTTAGCAAGGATTTATTCATCACCTCTATTTGACCATGAGATTGTGGATGATGTGCACTAGAAAAATTCAACTTTGACCCTAAAATTTTCCAAAGGAACCTCCAAAAGTAACTTGTAAATCTAGACTCTCTATCACTAACAATATTCAAAGGAATTTCATGCAACTTCATAACATGCTGGAAAAACAAATTTGCAACACGAAAATCATCACTCATCTTTTTACATGGAATGAAGTGTGCCATCTTGGAGAATGTATTCAAAATAATAAAAATTACATTATTCCCAATTTTTGTTTTTGAAATACCAATCACAAAATCCATAGACATACTTTCTTATGGATCCTTGGGAATTAGTAGAGATATATAATGTCCATCCACTCCTTTATCTCTTTTGAATTTTTGATAAGTTAAATACTCCTAGATAAATTTTAAAACTTTAGTTGTCATGCTAGGCCAAAAATAGTGCCTACCCATAATTTTCAATGTTTTAACCCTACACATGTGGCCTTCCATGTCACTACAATGCTTTTCAAACAAAATATTTTTCCTAAAATTACAATTAGGAATAGTCCCTTCATTAGTCTATCATACTCATCAATGGCTCTTTGAGGCTCCTACAAACTTGTTGAACATCATCATCATCATGCTTATATAAAGAAGCAAAATCCCCCATACCTTCCACATGACGTATGCTAAAATTAACAACATGCACCTTGGACAATGCATCTATGGACCTTATGGTTTTGGTATGTCAAAACATTAAGAAAAATGGAAAATAAGTTTCTTTGTTTGTCTATGTGATTGCTGTACTTACAAGACAAGAACTTGAATTGGAAAAGTCTATGGACAAGAAATGAAGGATTCATTGAGCAAAGGAAGATGAAGAAGGACATCTCTGGGAAGTAGTAAATGTGTTGGTAGGTTTGGGATGAACTTAGAGAAAATTTAGAAAGATGTCTTTAGAAGTAGCACATCTTTCCCTAGCTAAAGACATCTTTCATGAGGCAAAGATTCCTTTACAGAATTTAGACCAAATATAGAAAGACATCTTCCATTGAGCAAAGATGTCTTCCAGGATGGAGACTTCAGAAAGACATCTTTTAGAAAACAAAAATGTCTTCCCAGAATTAAAGGAAAATTTAGAGAGACATCTCAAACATGGGAAAGATGTCTCCCATGATCATTAGTGATAGTTAGCTAGTTGTTGCAAGAGTTTTGAAAAGGATTTAGCAACATGATAGATATAACAAGACTTGATGTGCATTGGAAAAAGTACAAGCCTTATTATATTCATTATACAATCATTTTTAATCATTGAATTCTCTATTGCTCCTCATTGTCTTATCATTTTTGCATTGTAAAGTGTATTGTATCTAACTATGCAAGGATCAGCAAATTAAGTTGTAATCTTTCCTTGTAATTGTTGTTCTCTTGTTGCCCTATGGGGTTGATGTGCTTGAGCTTGTCAGGATCCTATCGGATTGAGTTGTTGGTGCTATGGTACAAAACTCTAGAGTAGGGCTTGAATATTGTATAAGGTGTGGATCCTTTAATCACATTTTGAGAGCAACAAAGTCTAGAGGTTTGCTTGCAATCTACCCTCCAAGTGTGGCATACCCAAGTTGGGGAACCATGTAAATTTGTGTGTGTTCTTTGTTTCTTATAAAGGTTTGATTTAGGGAACTGATTCATCGTCCCCCTCTAAGTTCAACGATCCAAAAGTGGTATTAGAGCCTAGTACTCTTCTCTATCATCATCAACTTCAAGAGTGAATAGTGGAGGGGACATCTTACACAAAGCCACCCATGTTTGATGGATTTGACTTTTCCTATTGAAAAGCCAAATTGTAAGGGTTCTTTGAATCCATGGAGTTTGAACTCTAGAAGTCAATTTTGCAAGGTTGTGCTCCACCTGTCAATGGTACCATTAGCATCATCAAGCCTTGCAACAAATGGCCTCAAGAGGAAAAGGATGAGTTCATGTTTAATTCAAAAGCAAAAAACTGTTTATGTTGTGCATTGAATAAATTTGAATTTAATAAGGCAACAAGATGTAAAATAACCAAAGAAATTTGGCAAACTTTGGAAGCTACTTATGAAGGAACCTTTATTCTTAAGTAATAAAAATTGTTAGTTTTGAAAAGTGGATATGATAAACTCAAAATGTGAGAAAGTGAGGAAATCAAGGATTATTTTTCTAGAGCTAATGATCATGTTGTAGCGATTAGAGGAATAAGGAAAGACTTTCTTGAAGGCAACATCATCATTAAAATGATCAGAACTCTACAATCAGAGTTAAGGCCTAAGGTCACAGTGATGGAAGAAATTAGAGACTTCTCAACCTTAAAATTTGAAGAGCTTCAAAGTGCTCTCATTGCTTATGAATTGAATCTCATAAGTGAAGGAGCTATTCAAGAAAGACCCATTGCCTTAAAGACTACTTCAAAGGAGAAGGAACTCAATGAGCATGAAGAGGGTAGTAAAGATAAGATTGCCTTTCTCACCAGAAAGCTACAACAACTAATTAATAGGAAGAACAAAGAAGCATATATGCAAAGATTCAATCAACCTAAAGGTAAAGAAAGAGGTAAGAACTTTTAAAACTCTAATTTAGAATTTTCTTCTATAGAATGTTGGATGTGTGAAGTTAGAGGCCATGTGGCCTTTGAATGTTTTAGTAACCTCAAAATGCAATACAAGAACAAATACCTTAAAGAAGGGCATATGACCAACTTTTATACAAGTTGGGATGATGGGAAATAGAGTGAAGAAGAAGTGGAAGCTGATGCAAAAACTTCTCAGCTCATCTACATAGCTCTTACTGATGGTGATTCAGATGATGAGAGGTTTGATTTATTATGTAAATAACTTTTAAATTTTCAAAATCATTACACTAAGTTAAATAAACAAGTCAAGTCTAAAGATCAGAAAATATCCTCATTAAACTTAACTATTTTTTATCTTAACAAATAATTCTCAGACCTTAAGTTTGAGAATAAAGCACTAACTAGATCATGTGAGCAGATGAAAGAAGAACTTGTTAATGTTAGGCTAGTGAATGAAAGACTAATGAAAGGAAAAGAGGCTCTTTGAATGGTTCTTGAATAAGAAAGAATCCCACAAGACAAAAGTGGACTTGGATGCTACCACCAAGAAGAGGAACCTTCATCTCATCTAAAGGAACCATCATGGAACAAGGACTCTACATCAAGGGAAAATTTTTTCCAACATAAAACTCCTCAAAGGTTTGGTCCTTATAGTTATTTTTTAAATAGGATAATTAGATGTTATTATTGTAATAATATTGGACCTAAAAAATGGAAGTGCAATCTAAAGTTTTATCATATGATTACATGGACATTTGACAAGAATCTTTGGTTTTATCAAAGTGCATTGAGAAAGGGTTTTATGTAGGATCACAGGGAAGATTGGAAGTCAACCCAAAGGACCAAGGATGTAAAAGGAAATGGAGAATTAAATATGACCAAGGGCATTAAGACACTTTCCCTAAAAAATTTGTAAGAGGAAGTCATGATTAGATATTGGGGATATTTGATTCAAAGGAGATTCCTCAAAAGAGGAAACACATTCCTTAGCTCTTTAGATATCATCATCTCCTAACAACATGATAGATAGGTAAAGGTAAGTATTTCATTTTTTTGAAAGGTTTAATTGAGACTATAAAATAATGGAAACTTTCCAAAACCTCATCTTGACTTTTGAAGAAAGACATCTTTCAAAAGTGAAAGATGTTTCTACCAAGATGTCTTTGGTAGAATAAAGACATCTCTCTAAGTTTTTGTTTGTTGTAGAAAGGACATATTCAATAAATAAAAGACATCTACTATATCATTTACATGCAAAAAAGACATCTTTTTGTTAAAAAGGATGTCTCTTTCTTCATTCGCAGCCCTCATTTACCCATGGTTATAAAAGACAAAACCCCCATTTTTGTGTATTCCTTCACAAAGATCCTACAAAGATGAGTAGGGCTCCACCATTCAGAACAATGTTGGTAGTGATAGCCTACAAGAAGATTGGCATGTCTAGAAATCCATCCAAGAAACATGCAAGAGGAAGTTCTAGCAGTGCACTACCTTCATACATGCCCCAATTTCAAAGTATAGGTGCTTAAGATAGGTTTGAGGCTACAAAAGCCACCACCATTGTTTCTAAGCATTCTCTTAATTTCCCTCTACATGGAAAACAAGCTTTGTTAGATTATTTTATGCTTTTGAACTAGACTACATTCAATTTCATGAATTTTCTTATGCCTGAAGTGTTAATTCAAGAATTCTATTGTAACATTATTATTTTTTATTATATTTTGGGGGATTTTACATCCACTATTGATGGGAATTGTTGTTGAAGTCTCTCCTCAAATTAGTAATCCACTTCTAGGTATTTCCACTCCTGATGTCTTCTGGGTTACTATAGAGTCTATGCATGACATTTACACAAATGGTATTATGCCCATAGCTCATGTTGAATTCTATGATGTATTGTTTGGAAGAGATATGCCTTTTGATTGAGGTCACATAGAGTGAAGCAAGATGACTCTAGATGCCTTCATATTATCACTTATTTTTTTGTATAATATAATGGTAAAGGGAGGATGTTACAGTTATTTGCTATAAGCCCATGGCAATGGACTATATTGTTTACTTACTAGGTTACTATTAGATCTGGGGCACACTCTTTGTAGAGGCATTTCAAGCCTCTATGCTATGGAGAGAACCCTTGGGCACCCTTACCTCATTGGCATTTTGATCCATCAGAAGGATGCACTTATTCCAAAGTTAACTTTGTTTAAAGGTAAGTCAAGTCTTGGTGAGTACACAAAGAAGAAGAGTTATTCTCACATAGTAGTAACAGGACCTAACATTATATTACCAAACAAAAGAACGAGGCCTCACCACAATTGAGAAGATCAAAATATTTTGGAGGGTAGATTACTTCCTCTTTAAATAAGATATTTAGATCCATTTCTCAAGCCATTGGGAAGCTTGGAAGGAACCTCTCTTACTTATGTAAAAGATTAGATGAGGCTAGGATTCCTCCTTCCTTTGATGGATAGGTATTTGAGTAGGTCACTATGCCTCCCATCTTAGATAGCAAGGATGATGTTTTGATTTCTCCATGACATTCTTAAGTAGCAGGCCCCTCATGCACATATGACTTTAGGATGGGATCAGATTCTAAGCTAGAGGCACCCCCTAGCTGGTGTTCAAGGGGAGAATGGTTCCATGCAGTAGCCAAAGCATCATGTTCCAATGCCTTCTATTTCCACTACTCCATCTCATACTGATGACTCAAGCTCTTTTGAGAAATGGGCTATGGAGAGCAACTTTGGAACCACGTCCCATTGGGTACTATCTTAGTGGCCACCAACTTCATCAGCTCTACTAGCTTTCTCTTAGTTTTGAGTGAAGCTTTGTCTTAGGTAGGTTCTAGTGTAGTGAGTTGAGTCCTCAAATGAGAAAACTCAAAAATCCATCCATCCCAATACTAGTAGTGATGACGATGAGGAGAAGACCTATCATCCATCTTGAGTAGTAGTGGATTTTGAATGTGAGTATGCTACCAAGGTTAGTGATTGAGACCTCAATAGGTTTTTTGTTCTTTCCTTTTGATGATCAAAAAAGAACGAGACATTTTGTGACTCTCACATATGTGATCTTGGGACTTTGCACGTATGTGATTGATTTGTGGATATTTGTACTCCAAGATGCTTGTGGATAGTTTGATATAAAATATTTTGTAGATAATTATTGACAAATGGTATGTTTTCTAGTTATCTATGTGTGGTTTATTAATTTTTATTCCAACTCTTTTACTTGACTTACATCCTATTGATTCTTCATGCTTATCCTAATCCCTGGCTACCATAGGACTTTTTATGTCTTTATGATTTTCTTAGAATATCTTTTATGATAATTGTGTGTGTGTGTGTGTGTGTGTGTATGTATATAGGTTTGACATTTTTAGTTATGTCCAAAAAGGGGGAGAATTATTGTGCATGGTGAACCCATTTTCTTAAGTTTTGGATAGTACCAAAAATGAGGACATTGTGGACATTATGGTTTTGGTACGTCAAGACATTAAGAAAAATGGAAAACAAGTTTGTTTTCTTGTCTGTGTGATTGTTGTGCTTGTAAGAAAAGAACTTGGATTGGGCAAGGATATGGACAAGAAATGAAGGATTCATCATGCAAAGGAAGATGAAGAAAGATGTCTCTGGGATGTAGTAGATTTTTTGGCAAATTTTGGGTGAACTGAAAGAAAATTCATAAAGATGTCTTTTCCTTGCCAAAGATGTCTTTTATGAGGCAAAGACATCTTTACAGAATGTAGATCAAATACAAATAGATTTCTTTCATTGAGCAAAGACGTCTTCTAGGATGGAGATTTCAAAAAGACATCTTTCAAAAAAACAAAGACATCTTTCTACAATTGAAGGAAAATTTAAAGAGATGTCTCAAACCTGGGAAAGATGTCTCCCATAATCGTTAGTGAGCATTAGTTAGTTGTTGCATGAGTTTTGAGAAGGATTTAGTAACATGAAAACTATAAGAAGACTTGATGTGCATTGGGAAAAGTGAAAGCTTTCTTGTATTCATTGTACAATCATTTGTAATCATTGAATTCTCTATTTCTCCTCATTATCTTATCATTTTGGCACTGTAAAGTGTGATGTACCTAACTATGCAAGGATTAGCAAATTGAGTTGTAATATTTTCTTGTAATTGTTGTTCTCTTGTTTCCTTGCAAGGTTGATGTGCTTGAGAATGTTGGGATCCTATGGAATTGTGTTATTGGTCTTGTGGTACAACACTATGATGTAAAGCTCAAAATTGTAAAGGTTTTGGAAGCCTTGAAACCACATTTCCAAGCCTAATAGGACCTTGTGGGGTTAAGTGATTGGTGTTGTGGTACAACACTCTAGAGCAGAGCTTGAAGACTATATAGGATGTGGACACTTCAACCATATGTTGAGAGAAACAAATTCTAGAGGTGTTCTTACAATCTACCCTCCAAGTGTGAAGTACCTCTATTGGGAAACCATGAAAATTCATGTGTGTGCTTTGTTTTATAAAGGTTTGATTTTGGGAACTTATTCATTCCCGTATTCTAAGTTCAATGATCCATAACATTAGCTACAACATTGGCTTTCCCATTTTTTTGCTTCAACACAAAATTAAACTCTTATAACTGTGCAATCCACTTCATGCACTTTATAATCAGCTTCTTTTATGAGTTTAGAAATTGAAGTGCATTGTGGTCTATCATCATATTATATTCCTTAGGTAAAAAGTAATGCTTCCAATTCTTGATTACTTAATGAATAGTGTACAAATCCTTCTCATATAAAATGTATTTTTTCCTTCATTCATTCAAATTTTCTAAAAAGATATCAATAGGTCTACCTTCTTATGAAAGTACCCTACTAATGGCAAGTCCACTTGCATTGACCTCCATTTGAAAAAGCTTTTAAAAATTTGGAATTACAGGCACTGGTTCATAGGTAATTTTTGCTTTCAATAAGTCAATGCTCCTTTGGATTTTATTATCCCATCTAAAATCTTGATTTTTCTTTAACAAATACCACTAAAATTTTTAATGAGCCATCTATAAAAACTCGCTAAACTAAGGAACGATCGTACCTTACTAACATTCTTAGGAATTGGCCAATTTCTAATGGTCATCACCTTGGTAGCTTCTATTTGAATTTGGTTCTAACAAAACATATGCCTCAAATATATGATTTTCCTCTTGAAGAAATGAATCGTCTTCATATTAAACATTAAATGTGTCTCTTCCAACTTGAACCACCCTAAAGAAAATTCATGTTGAAGTTAATAATAAAAATTATTTGTAATTTGGTGAAAAATAATAGTAGACATAATTTTCTTATTTCCTCTAAAATATGGCATTATAACCTTTATCTCTAGAATTTGGGGGAGTATTTTTAATGTAAGATGTGAGATTTGCAGCTCATATGCTGTAAATCTCATACATCTCAAGTTATGGAGGCTAAAAATATCTTCATAAGTTGTGAATGCCTCATCTTTTAGGTGGAAAAAACTATAAATTTCATATACCTAGGCTGAAATGTTGAAAATGCCTTGAAAAACATCAAATTTTCCATTTATTAGCCTATACACTAATCATGGTAGTTTTTTACACCTATAAGTCTACAAGAATAGTGTATAGAATTTGGGGCTTGAGTTTTTATGCTAAGCATCTTTGCCTCATACAATGGGAAACATATGGAGGTAGCATAGCAGAGCATAAAATTATCTAAATTTGCTAAATATGTTACCAAGAGATGCATTGCACATGCCAAAAATTTGTTGCAGTTTGCCAGCAATCATGGTAGAAATTTACAACAAAAAATTAGACACCTAATGGACTATTTAAGCTAGAGTTGACCTCATTGTAAGGAATTTTGGCAATTTTCATTCAAGCTAAAAATTTAGACTTTCAAAATAATGTAGATCCATCAAGAGTTCATATCCATTCTTCCACCCCAGCGTAGATCCTAATAACAGAGAAACTAGTGACAAGTTTGAGAAGTAGAACATTTGGGACAATCAAAGATAGAGTTGACTATAGAATGCATCCTACTAGCTATATTGGGTTCCAAGCATTCTCCCTTTGACTCCTTGTGTATTATAGCATAAAACTTTATATTCTCTGAACTTTGTTTCTATAGAAAATTCATAATTTCAATAAAAGTTTATAGTTTCATTTGTTCATACAAATTTATTCCATGTTTCTCTATGCTTAGATTTGCATTTGAAAATTTATTATATATATGTTGATAACAAATCATAAGTTCCTGGGTGATTGGCAAGACCATCCAAGATGCTTCAAATCCTTTTCTCAAGGCCCATGGATCCAAAGTCAAACAGTGTCATCCTAATATTTTTGTCCTTCCAACATAGAATTTTTTAGGTGTATGAGTTTCTAGTGCTAGAAGGAGGCCCTCTACCCAAATTCTTTGTCCAATCCTACTCTCTCTTTTCCTAGAGATTGATTTTGGCCATTTTTTACCTATGTTTAGAATACTTCAATTTTTTCTTTGGGTTTTCTTCCAAAGTTAGCAAAGCCTTGATACTCTATGACTATATGTTGGTTTTTTCGCAAAACCAATGTTGCCCTACAACCTGCTCTACCCTCTTATTTAACATTAAAAATGGTTTTGGGTTTTCCTTAAAACCCATCATATAACCTATAGATAGTTTACATATTTGAATTGTTTGAGTTGTTGTTGGGCTTTCCTAAAGCCCAATGTTTATGTTGTAGTAGGTTTGGACCATCTATCATTTTTACAACAAGTGCTAGACTTTTCAAAGCCTAGCATAAAAACTGCAAAAACCCACACTTCTAATTTTTTAAAATTTACCTTCAAGCTTCTCTAAAGCCCACTATATAACCTATTTTTTTGACTTGTACTTTTTTTAGAAAATTTCTGTTAGCCTTCTCCCAAAGCCTAGCATATTTTTTGCACTACAAGCTATGGTTGGGTGGTCACCCAAACCCAGTGTATAATTGACAATTTATCTCGAACCTTTTCACATTGAATTTTCCTAGCAACAATTTACAACATGGCCACTATTTCCTACATTGAAAAGCACATAAAAATTAATTAATTGATTTTTTCCAGTGCAATGTACAACACTGTCATTTCCATCTACACCACTCTTGTAATTACAATATTCTATCATATTTTATAGGCCGAGTCTTTTATACATGGGGTAGTCTCATTTGCTAAGACTTTTAGTTCATAGCCCAATTAAATATTTGGTTAATGTGTTTTCACAGATTCACTGTACTACCTCTCAACCTTACCTACATGTCCTATAACAAGGATGTAGTTTGCATTTATGACCCAAAGGATCCAACGGTCATAGAGCATAAGCAATCACTTAGACAACGAGGCTAGAACCTAGATTTTGTAGTTATCAATGAAAAATTTTATAAATAGCTTGGTCTCCTCATACCTTTCTCTATGTCTAATGCTAAGCATCAGTTCAAAATCATACACTAGGATGGAAAAGAATACATCCCATCACCTAACAATAAGATCCCTTTGACTGACTTCTATTCCCATAGGCTTATACAACTCATATACGTAGATGAGGGAGTGAGAAGATTAGCTCAGACAGACACCAGAAGGAGCAAGATGAGTTTGAGACTAAATAAGAACTAAACGCCTTTATTGGATGTCTCTACTAATGATTGACTAGCCAAACAACTATTCCCAATTCTGCATCTCTTGTATCATCTGTAGGACAAGTTCCTTAATCTTCTTCTTTCTCTGTTTATTCCACCATGTTTGGGTCAACACTATTGGACCTAGAAAATTTGGTTGCAAGAACAAAAACTAGAATATCCCAGGTGCCAAAGTAGTTTTAGCCTTGAATCCTAAGAGTCTTCGAAAAATGGGATTCAAGGCACCTTGGATGGTCTAGCTGATCACCTAGGGACTTATGGAAGTGTCAATAGAAATGTAAATAAAAATGTAAATGAAAACATAAAAAAAATTGCAGATCCGGAATGAAAATAGACACAGAAATGAAAACGTGAACTTAAATATGCACAACAATGAATTATAGCTTTATTGGAATGGGAAATAAAGTAAAGGGTTCACAAAGTATAGATTTGTATGTTGGGTGCATAAGAAGTCTCTTAGAAGGAGCTTGAAGTCCATTAAAGATGGCAGGTTATGTTCTGCATCAAACTCCATGATCCAGATTCTTCCCAATCCCTATTTCCAACAACTTCCTACTAGTTTCCATTAGAATTAGTAAGTGTGAGAACAAATTGGTAGTCCACCTCTGGTGTAGTGGTATCACATTGGGAGTCTTAATGACTAGCATAGGTACCAATTTTTCTTAAAGGTGTTGCAAGTTGACAAAGGCTCTCTTGGTTGTAAAAAATGTTGCTACTCTCAAGAAGTTGGAACCAAGTCATGGTGTTGTTCTCTCCAAGTTATAAAAACTGAATAAGGTGTTTACGTTTGGGTTTTATAGGCCATGGAATTGCTATTTTTTGATTTGTGCATCATTGTCATGATTACTGATAGATTGATGTCTAATTATAGGTATAATAGTTATAACTGTTAGCATAGATGGCCATTTATAGTAAGATTGGAATACACCATAGCCACCAAAGCCCATATAGATACTATAAATAGTAAATGGTCTTTTGTGACTATGCTAACACCATCCCAACTATGATGACCATAGTGGACTATGCTAAAGTTTCTGTAAACTACTAAAATTGATGGAAAAGATGGAATTGTTTGTAAACTTGATGTCTACACTATTCATGTTGCATCTACTAAATACTTGGGGTGACTACGATGGAGTTTCTATTGGGAAAATAGAAAATCCCAATAATTCCAACCCTAGATCTATGCTGGGTTTTTTTGGAAAAGGAAAATCAAACACCATCTATGCTAGGGATAGATGGTTATAGTGTATTTGAGGCTATATCTCTACAAAAACCCATGAAAATGTCAAATTTGGTCATTCCCAAGGCATTTTCAGCCTTGCCAATCCCAAATATAGATATGAGGCAACTTTTTCCACTTAGGAAGTGAGGCAATAACAACTTTTGAGATATTTTTTAGCTCCCAAAAAGCTAAAGTATTGAAGATTGCAACTCATGGACTACAAATGTTACATTTACAATAAAATCTTACCTTAAGTTGAAAATTGAAGGTTATGATTTGTAACATGAATTTTTGGTGGTGTTTCAAACACTTATTATTTTCACACATCAAGCTCAGCCTATGTCTCAACCTTCCTTCATATTTTTGTCAATGTCCTTTGTAACACAACCTTGCTTTGTGTGATGATTACCTATGGTGTTTACCACATTCCATTCTTTCTTCATCTTGGTGGGTCCCTCAATGGGACCCCAAACTACACAACCTCTCATACCTCCTTTTCCCCCTTTATCCCTCAAGTATTAATCTAGAAATCCTTCTCATTATTCAATCCCACTGCCACCATGATCACCTAGCCTCTTCCATCATTTCCATTATTTATTGCATGATCTCAAGCCTTCCAACTTCCTCCATAGCCATTTGTGCAAAACCCACACAACTCATCAGAATGCCCCAAGACTTGGATCAAGATTTCCAGATGATTCAAGACCTTACCAAAGAACTACATAAGCTCAAAGCTTCTACCACTAAGATGATTAAAATAATGGACTTCTACAAAGATGATTCCATTAGTCTTATCATCCTCTAGATCACTCTTCCTGCAAGAATTCTCATTTCTCAATTCACCAAATATAATGGTGAGTGTGATCCCAATGCACATCTAATTACGTTTTATTCAAAGTGCCTATTGTTACAAGCTTGGCCTCATACTATTATGCACACCTTTCCTATATTCCTCATTGGGAAAGCCTTGGATTTGTACTGTGTGTTTCCTAGAGGGATCATTACCTCATTAGAGGACTTGATTTTACAATTTGTTAATAAATTTAACTATAACTTGAAACCTGACATAATCCTTAATCAACTGATGAGAATCAAGCAGGGGCCTCTTGAACCTATCCAGAAGTTTATACAATGATGAATTATTTTTCTTGATGAGATTCTTGAGATCATAGTTGAAACTCATCTTTTGGCCATTTTCAAGGGGGTAGTCAATGACTTTATTAAGTTTAAACTTTGCTACTTGAACCCTCAATCCCTTAGCCAAGATTTCTCTCAAATAGAAAACATAGAGGATGTTGTAGAAGCCAATGGTGATCAAGCCTACATAGCGTACAAGAGCTAGTGCATGAGAAAGGATAGGCATAGGGGGACTATGGCCAAAGAAGCAAAAACTACACAGTGGCCAAAGACAAATGAATTGAAGGCTCCTCCCATAACCACTCAACCTTCAATATTGAAAGACTCTACCTCTAATTAATCTAGTCCTAGCTTTGAGAAAAAGGATCAATCCAAATATACAAAGTTTTCCTAGAAAACATTTAAGCTCCTTGACTAGTTGCTTAAAAGTGGTCATATCTAATATATGTAAATGATCAATAATGCCCACAAGAGGCATGATTTTTTGTGTGAGATCTCTAAGGATCCCACTATTGTAACCAAGGATGATCCACCAATGCCAAAATACTTTAAACTAGACTAATTCTACCACTATCATCAATTGCTTGATCATGATTCCAATTTCTACATGCCCTTGAAGGATGACTTGCAAAAGATGATAGAAAATGGAGAGTTAGTGTTAGACACTTTTAGCTCAGTTAGGCCCTACAACCAACACATAAAAGTATACAAGGATTCATAGAATGCAAATAACAACATTCAACATTAGTAATGATCCAAAACATGCTAGGGAACCATTTTTGATTTAGGTAGCTCCTCATGATGAAAGGACCCCTTCAACTTCATCAAGTTCAAGGACTCCTTTTATCATAAGGATACCATCACTTGTAGCTCCTAAAGAACTATTCTTCATTAGCTGCCCCCTCCCACTACCACTAGACCTACAATCAATATTGGCCAATGTAACAACCTCTTCATAGCCGAATAACAAGAAGTCATCAATCAAGTAACATAAGAAGCCTACCCCTAAGCCTAAGGCCAAGATAACAAGAAAACGAAGGTTTGGAAGGAATTAAACCTACCAAAACATACACTCATTTCAACTATCCCCATGAGCTACAACACACAAATCACTTCAACTAGTCAGCCTAGGAAGAACTGTAAACCATAAGAAAAAGGAAAGGGGGTCAAACCACAAATGCTAAAGCATGAGGTTCGAATCCTAAGTAGAATGAAGGAAGTAAAAGGCACTAAAAATGAAAAAATAATGAACAATGAACAATGGAAAGGACTTCCTCAATGCCATGGAATAGGTGAAGTTCTCCTCAAAGTAGAAACACATATCCTTAAGTTTGTATGACTTAGTAATAACCTTCTCTACTCACCATGAAGCCTTAGTAAGGATGTTGACTTCAATCCTCATTAGTGAGGACATTCCTATGAATGAATAATTCATTCACATAGTAATGGTGCCATCTTCACCTAAGGGAGAAATGAAGTTAGCTACCCTAGGGTTTCACGAAAGTGAGGTAAAGACTAATCCACAAGATGGTGAGATAATGAAGGTACCTCTCTTTATAACCATAAGAGTTAGGCAATATAAAATAGAATGGGTACATGTTGATGATAGATCAATAACTAAATTTATACCCTTTATCATTATTGAGAATCTAGGCCTAGTAGAACATATGCCAAGAACACCCACTTCTACTCTCAAATACTTTAATGGATCATAGGTAGCAATGAAGGGCTTTATCTCTTTATAATTTTTAGTAGGGGAATAATTCCCCATGTCTACCAATTTCTTGGTGGTGGAAGAAACACAAGGATTCAATCTAATTCTAGAAAGGCCTTGGTTAGCTCAATTACAAGTAATTTTTTCCCATCCATCAAAAAATTCACCTGCCTTATAAGGGAGGTGAAATAATCATACATGATGATAGTGTGATCCCTTTATCAATTAATAACATTGACTTAAAATAAGGATTTGAAATGGAGCTTTAAAAAGAAACTCCTACTATCAAGAGTAAAGTTAAGAGGCCTAATAGAATAAACTAAGCCAAACTAAAGGCATCCAAGCCATGAATGAAATGTATGAAGAGCTTCCATTCAACATTATCAACAAGGGAAAAGAGGAATATAGGATTGTGCAATGGAGATCATATACTTTTCCTAATCTTTCAAAGGGTCGGAAATAGTTGCACAACTAATCATGGTCTGCCAAAGCCTTAAACTCGTGACCTACCAAGGCCTTAAATTGGTAATGTCATTGTAGAAGCTTTCCTATCATATTGTAGCCTATTACACTGTTTTATGATTTTATCACTTGACAAATTTATGTTTACATTTTTCTACAAATTTTTCTATATGGCCTTCCAATTTAAAAGTGTAGCCTTATTTATGCACTAAAAACATAAAATACATAAAAAATAAAAATGCTAAAAAAATATGTAACATTAAAATATTATAGCCAAAGTGTCTATGTCCAATAGCTATCACAAGGATAACAAGAATAAATAATAGTCTAGCAATCACAGTTGCACTATGTAATAATAAAAACAATAATAATAAAATGTCTCATAGTTCCCAATGGCTATGAATAGCTAATAAAAAAACACCAACATCATCATTGAAATGACCAAAAACATAACAAGAATGATATGAATAAGAAAAAACTAGAAGAGGAGAAGGAACATCATCACCAACATGACTACTAGCATCATTGTCATCACCTGAAGCCTACACACAACAAAAACATAAAATCAAAAATTCTTTAGTAACCATTATAGCCAAAACATAACTATAAAAAAAATAAAAACTAAACTAAAAAAATAGGTAAACATGAAGAATAACATAACAAAAATGTTAAATTAAAAACTCTAAAACAAACCTCTAGAGATTCTAGAGTGAGCTCTTCTAGGGCAAAGCTTTGATGATGAATCTCCAACCTATGAAAAATTTGGTCTTCACTCATGTTGGCCTAGTCTATTTCTCTTAGATCTACACTTGTTAAGATGTTTTTCCTCTTAACATCTATCCACTTAGGAGGCTCTTGAGAAGGGGAGGCAGTAGTGGCCTCTTTGGAAGTAGTAGTGATCTAAAGCATAAGGAAATCAGAAACTACCAAGGAGTCCTTGAATAGCTTAAAAGTGTCTTTTATATTTATTCCTTGCATAAACATTTCAAGCTTCCAACTCTTTATGACCTCCTCATGCAACCATTTGAGATAGCTTTCTTTCTATGCCTTGTACTGTCACTTGTGGTCCTTTTGTTTCTTGTCCCACTTAAGAATTCAAGCACAGGAATCCCTCCAATCTCTAGTCTTATGCACTAATAACTCTATTTGTATGTCCTTGTCAATGTTGCCCCTATCTAAACCAACCTTGTTCTACATGACACTTTAGTAGCATGACCACTCAATTTCCTTACTGTGCAAGAAGTCTCTATTAGCTACAGAACCCTCTATAAACTCCTTGTGATCTATAAGGTCCATAATTTTAGCTACCTACTGCTTGTTTCCTTTTTCCAAAGCCACAACCTTTTCCCACAAGAATTCATTGGAGCGTTGGCACTCCCAAGAAGCCCTAGTGCATGAGAGGGCATACTCAATGGCTCCCTCATACAACCTTTGTGGAACATTTTCCACATCAGGTGATAATTTAGGTAGCTCATTAAGTTCAATGTTGTGCTCAAGATTGCATTTAACCTTGGACACTACAATAATCACAACACACACACACACACACACAAATAATAAGAAACAAAACTAACAAAGAATAGTTTAAATGATAATAACCATGTAGATATAAAATGTAGAAAACCATAATAATATAAAATGAAGTATAAAAATGCATAGATGGTAAGAAAATTAAGGCAAAATATGGTAACTATTCNTAAAATGCATAAGTACTTGGAAGACCATGTGGGATGTTAACAAAAGGTTCATCATCAAATGAAAAATCTTCAAACACAGCATCTAGGGCATCCAATGCTTCATTAGATACCCTATTGTTTTCCTCCTACTATCTTAGAATTTCCTCTTCTTGGTGCCTTTGCTTTGCCTCTATTGCTTCCTGGGCTACCAATTCTTATTACTTCCTTGCAATAATTACAAAGATAAAACATAGGACAAGTTAGCAAATTTTGTATAAAAAATAATATAAATATACCAAAATCCAAAGAATATACAAAATGACATAAGAAAAAAACAAGAATGCATATAAAAATACCTAAAATAGTATGATGTGCCTTGCCAAACCTAAGAGACATCTTCTTCCTTGATGGTTGTTCAACAACAAGAACTATTTTCACAACTCATGGATTTTCAACTTTACCTTAGTTATGCAGTTAACTTCTGCATGTACCTCTTTAGCTCTCTTGGCATTCCCACCAAAAATATAGGGTTCATTACCCATGCTTTTAGGGGAAGAAAAATGTACACCACTAAATTTCTTAGTGGTAACTAACAACAATTCTTCCACATCTTCAACTAGTGGATCCTAGACCTACATCACTAGAACAATGTGTTTGACCCAAGGCTTGGAAAATTGGGAAGGATCATAAATCATCCACTTTCCATCATTCTTGACCACCAAGAATTCTATAAACCTTATTAGATATGCAGGAAAGAATGAAAAGTGCATATGAAACATTGTATCAAGGTTATTGCAAAATTTTTAAATCTCATCTCAAAGCCTAGTGGCCAAGAAAATAGCCCAGTTAAACCTAGTACCATTTGTGAGGACCTTCTTCATGCTCCAAGCCTAATGAATGCCAATGATCTTCCTCTACAATAGCAACAAGGGAAATTCTCTAGAACAACATAGAGCATACATCTCATTGACCTCTATGACCTTGCACCAATCAAAGGTCAATCATCCACTAACACAAGAATTAAGTCATTCTTCAACATCCTCTTTATGGCTCACCTCTTTCCCTTCTCTTGTGAAAACCTTGATGTCATCACAAGGTACATCAAAGAGGTCACTAAATGTAGATTCATTAATGCTCAAGGTAATAGGCATATCACAAACATGAGAGATGAAATTTTTAACTTCATGAAAGGAGTCAATTACATTCACCATCTCTAAAATAGGCATTGACAAGGTAGGAGTCATGAACAAATCAAACAAACCTACATCGATGATCCCTTACTACATCTTCCTAGGTGCTTTACTTACCAACCACTCCTACATTGAGTCCACTTCATCTCACTTAAGAATAATCTCCTCCTCCACACATCCCAAGGTGATCACAACAATAGTAGATATAGGCATAGGACCTACAACCCAACGTAAGAAGCCCATCAGCCTTTGGCATAGGTAGATCATAAAAAGCCAAAAATAAAAAACATAATGAATTAAAATTAAAGTTATGACTATAAAATTGAAACTAGTTGACCAATCAAAGCCAAAGTAATTGAAAAGCAAGACAACTAGGAAACGTTGACATTATATAGACAAAAATTAAAAGAAAAATTACTTACTTGGCTAAGGCAATGTAAGGACCTTAGAAATCATAGGTGCATGTATGCCAAATTCTAGAAGACCTCACCAAGCATGAGTAGTTCTAGTGGCCAAAAATTTATGGTAGACTTGAAAAAACTGTAAGGTATACTTGCTAAAGTCATGTTTTAGTTACTGCAACACAGAAAATCTTACAATTAGGTCTTGTAAAAAAATTTCCAAGGCTGTGTATGCCATGGATAGGACTTGGTCACTTTTGATTAATCCTTCATCATGTATCCTATACCTACAACATGTAAATACAATAACCATTAGATCCAATAGCCTAATCAAAATAGAAATACAATTGAAAAAGGTAGAAGGTGCATGGAGGATTTTGAAACAAATTTTTTATCCAATGGCCTACCATTATGGTGTTGTTAGCATTATACCAAACAAACTCAAGCATGTCCCAAATCTAGGATAACTAGCAGATCCCTTGTGTGTATGAATCATCACACTAATCATCCTCCACTTAATTGCTAGGATCATCCACCATGAAGTTGGTAATATGGCTAATAGAAGTATCTTTGGTATAACAATTGTAGTATTAGTGGCAAAATGTGATCACATGATCACACTAAAGATCTCAAGCAAGTATGCTAAGAACTCTTTCGCTCTAGGCATGAACCATAAGGAGCCACAATCAAGAACCATGTTGGAAGGTAAACTATTTTGTGCAGGCACACCCATGCAACATAAGGATCCAACTAGTTCTATTACTATCAAGATGGACTTCAAAAATGCCCCACATAATCAACAATACAGCTATTACAAAGCAAGATAACAATAAACAAAAATTGACAACACTAAAGAAAAAATGACAAGTGTGATGCCAACGTTGCTACATAAAAATTACATAACTATGCACAAAATAATCAAACTCATTAATTTTAACCATAATAGAAACCAAAATTGAGCCTATTGACATTTTCATAAAACCAAGTATTGACCAAGTTAATAAACCAAACTATGTAGTGTTGAAACCTTGTAAATAACAAAGAATATGATAATAAACTACTCTTAGCTTATATGTTAGGGATTGGAGAGGATATAGGAAGAGTAATGGTAGGAAACACATTTTTTTCAAGCCTATACACTGCTATTCAAAACAAAAGTCTACATCCCAAAACATTCCGCAAGTTATCTACCAAGCAAAACAGTGTTACAAAATAGCTAAAGTAGTTATAAAATTTTTTACAACTCTTTGAAAATGAGTTTCATTGTCCAATGTTATCAACATAGATGAAAAAGGGCCAAAACTAACAACCTAAAGACTACAACGAATGAAGACAATTCCATAGCTAAGAAAAATGCATAAAGATTCTAAAAAATTTATTTCCAGTTACAAACAATGGGAACAAGCCTATAAAAACTTAAAACTTGTTCTAACAATGTTCTAAAAATTGTAAAAAAAAATAAAATTTCAACTCAAATTTATTGAAATTCTTGTTAGAAAAACTAGTTTATAGTGAAATTGCTATAGTAAAAAGTTTAGGAAAGCTAAAGAAAAATTTCAAAAAATTCAAAATGCTATTCAATATTCCTCTACACCATGTAAATGATCTCTAGTGACCTTATACATAGTCCAAAAATACAAAAAGTTACCAACACTGGTAGTGCAAGCTAGGAAGCATGCAGGCCTAAGACCCGAAATTGCAACTGTAGAAGGTAGTTCACATGGCTAGAAAAGTTTATGAAAAAATTCAAAAAATTATGAAAAAGCATAAATTAACCCATATTCTATACCAACATTTCACTTGTAAGTATAAAAAAATTCAAATTGTGATTAGGACTTAGTTTTTTTCAAAAAAAAAAAAAAACCTAGTTTGCAATGAAACAATTGTAGTAAAACCTCTAGGAAAATTGTAAAAAAATTCAAAAAAAAACTCCAATTATTATGTATAAACCCTCTACACTACCCCAAAAACCCCTAAGGAGTTGGGACATTGTTAGAAAAATTACTTAAGTAGGGAAAAGTTGTAAATTTTTTGGAAGGAAAACCATGGAAAAGTGAGAAAATGATATGCACTCAACTACCAAAAAAATCATAAAAAATTAAAGAGAACTCAAAAAATAGTGATTTAACCTCCAATTTATTTTTTAAACCTTTTATAATAGGTCTAGGAACTCCAAAATTGCAAATCATGCACCATAGTCTTACAAAACATTAGCGAAGTTTGGCTAATTTTTGTTAAAATTAGGACAAAAAATGTAGATAAAATGCTTGAAAAAATTCAAATTTTCATAGAAAGAAGCCTAAAAGCCAAAAATTTAATCCAGATATGACCATACAACCTAAAGTCAACATTTGACATAAATAAAACCAAGAATATCCACTAAAACAAACCTAGGCCTTAAAAAACAACTTTACATTTCATTGAAAATTCATAAAAGCAGGAAAAAAATGGGTACCTAGCTATCATGGTAAAAGGACCCTCATTGATGGTAGGATTAGGAAGTTAGAATATAACCTTCATAGCCTCATTTTCATGCTCCAATGTGGGGTTTTTGTTGCACAATCCCCTTCTCTTCAACATCTTTCAAAATAGAAGCACAATCCTCACTTCTTCTCCAACTACACTCTCAAATGCTAGATCTTTAAGCCTAAATCATTCAAGCCTAGCTATCAAGGGTTTCTTTGCAGGAAACTAAGCTCAAAAAGATTGCATGCACAAACGTATTAATGCATGAATGTGTCCTATACTTATGCATTGAAATTGAAAGCCATTGCCCTTGAAATGTCCACTTCACCTCTAATGAACTTGGTGTTCATAAGAGGAAAGACCTAATTTCATTAGGCTTGCTGGAAATTTTCACTTGGACAGCTTCTTCACCTTTGGTGGGTCCAACAAGATGCTAACAAAATAAAATATAAAAAATACCAATGAACTAAGATTTAAAGCTTCAACATATTTTTACACTAGGATATTATGTCCAGTAAGACATGCAACTGGTGAAAAAAGTCACAACCTTCAACCATTGACAAAGTACAACTCTAGCACTTCATCTTTGATTCATAGCGATTAACAAAGCTCCATGCCATCCTAAAACCTAAGACACTATTATTGGGAAACTTCTAAGTGCCATGAGATAGCATAAAATGGCTAGGAAAAATTACTCAAGGGTTTTTATGCTAGGCAACTAAAGAAAATATGTTGGCCAATGTATTAAGATGGGAGGTAAGACTAAATTTTCCAAATAGAATCTTAAGTGACCTGTTAATTTGACAACCTCAATCCTAAACCCTAGTTGGAGCCATTGATAGCCATAAAACTCAAAAAGACAAGCCAAAAAGGATTAACATTAGTTAATCCCTATCTTTTATGTTGGGGGCATAGAGCCTATATGCTGGTTAGCATATATGTAGCATAAAAGTTGCTAGAAGATTCTTCTTTTCCTTCCCATGCTACTTGAGAATACTTATCCTAGCATGAAACCCTAAGTGCTAGTTGGAAAATCCTAAGAAGAGAAAAGATAGTTAAAATAACATCACAAGCTTAAATATTGATCTTTTATGCTAGGGATGTTAGGTTTATATGCTAGCCAACATATAGGCCAACATAAAAATCAAGAACAAGCCCTCTCCCAGTCCAAATGGCCTCAAAATACATCATACTGATCACCAAGCCCTAGCCACATATACTAGTGACTTCAGGGACTAAGAAGCTAAGCTGAATAACCAAAAAAACTACCAAAACTTATTTTATATGCTAGGCATACAAGGTTTATACACTACCCAATGTATACAAACATTATTTGAGAGATTAGGTAAGCTTTTGACATCCTCGATTGCTTAAAACTTGAGTGGAGAAGCTTGGGACCCTAAAACCAAAATCTAGCTATAATTTGATTTGTTTAATCATTGAAAATTTAAGTTTTACCCATTTTATGCTGAGGCATTAGACGTTTTACATGAGCTAGCCTATAGGCTAACCTATAAACTATAGAGTAAACTTTGGTTGACTCATTTTGAGTTGAAAAAATTATTTTTGATCCTAAGACCCATGAAATAATTGTTTCAACATAAATATGCTAGTTCCTAAGCTTTATAAACTATCTAGCATATAAAATAAGGTGTGATAGCTATAATGAACTCATCAACTCAAATTGAAATCAAAATTGGCTTCTCACCTAGACCTAAATAAGGTGACTATCAAAGATGATTTTTCTTTGCCTAGTATTGATCAACTCATCGATATTATGGATAGACATGCCTTGTTGTCCTTCATGGATGAATTCTCAAGATACAACCAAGTTGGTATCAACCTAGAGCATTAGGTATATATAACCTTCATCACCCCTTGGGGAACCTTTTATTACACTATGATGGCATTTAGTCTAAAAAATATGGGTGGAACCTACTAAGCTATGACTTAAATATTTATCAATCACATGCTAGGGTTGCTTAATGATTATGCGGATGACATAGTGGTTAAATCCAAGTGGCCAATGACCATACACATGACCTCAACTTACTACTTAAATGATGTCTCAAATACAAACTTAGACTTAATCATAAGAAGTGTGTCTTTGACATTAAAACTAGCAAGATTCTTGGCTTCATAGTGTCTGAAGTAGAAATACACATTGATCTTGATAAGGTTAAAGGCGTAACCAATTTTGTAGTACCTACTAACCTTAAGAATCTTTGAGAACTATAATATAGATTACAATTTATCCTTAGGTTCATCTTGAGGTTTAAAAATAAGCTACAACCCATGCAACACTTGTTTAAGAAAGGAGCTCACTATGAGTGGACTACCCAATGCCAAGAACCCTTTGATAACATTAAGCAAGAGTTGGCTCAACTACCCTTGGTGTATTTTCCACAAAAGGATAAATACCTTTACATGTACCTTGTAATCTCTGACATATTCATAGCATCTCTACTCTATCAAAAATAAGATGATGGAGTAGAGGTGCTCGTATACTACTTGAGCCATGTGTTAATAGCCTATGAGACCTTATATATGGAAGTTGAGAAGTATTGTCTAGCCCTAGTCTTCTCCTTGAAGAAGTGGAGACACTACCTCTATAGAAGTCAAGTTAATGTTATATTCCAAGAAAATTTATTAAGAGCCATAACGATCAACATATACTAAAGTAACAAAATAGCACAATGGAAAGCCATAACAATTGAGTTTGACTTGCATTAAATCTTCCAAGCCTCAACCAAAGGTCAAGCTATAGTTGCACAACTCACAGTTTTCTCAATTAAAGACAATGTAGCCATAGGTCCTAAATTCATTGATGAGAATGTCAACATTATTAACAATGTACTTGAGGGTTATGAGTTTATCATGTACTTTGATGGAGCTTCAACTATCCTAGTCTTATGCTTGAAGAAGTGCAGACACTACCTCCATAGACATTAAGTCAACATTATATGAAAAGATAATATATTAAGAGCCACAATGACATGCATCTATGAAAGTAGTCAAATAGCTTGATGGAAAGCCATAACAGCTGAGTTTGACTTGCATTACATCTTCCAAGCCACAACCAAAGGTCAAGCTATAGCCACATAACTCAAAGTTTTCTTAGTTAAATACAATGCAACCATAGACCCTAAATTCGTTGATGATCATGTCAACATTGTTAATGAGGTGCCTGAGGGTTACAAGGGCATCATGCACTTTGATAGAGCTTCAACTATCCATGGGGCTAGTGTTACTACCATCTTAACATTACCTTCTAGTGTAATCCAACATTTTTCTTACTATTTCCAATTTCCATGTATCAACAACATAGCAAAATATGAAGGTTTAATTAGAGTAATGATGGTAGATAATAGCCAAGGAATCAGATGTTTGATGATAAAAGATGATTTATAACTTATGGTTAACTAAGTAAATGAGGTTTATGCATGCAAGGCTAAACATTTGCAACCCTACTATGACTTAACTAAGAAACTAATGCAACAATTTATAGACATTGACATTCAACATATACCCTAAACCAAGAATATGTTAATTGATGCCATTACAACCTTAGCACTAAGTGTGACATCAAATGTCTTTAGTAAGTTATCTTATTTAACAGATAACTATGCTCTTCCCATCACATAGAACACCAAAGGTATATCTATAGCCACCATCAATAATGCCACTAAAAAAGAGTGGTACAACAATATAAAATTTTACCTAATGCATGATGAATATCCATAGAACTTGACTATTTTCTAAAAGGACATTGTACGTAAGAGATCAAAATAATATGTCATTGTAGCTAATAACACATTTTGTTGAAGGTCCTATTATGGCATATTATTAGTATTCTTGGATAAAATCGAAGCTCACACAGTCCTTGAGCAAGCCCAAAAGGTGTATGTGGAGGACATATAGGACCTAGAGCCATGGTTGCAAAGATTTGATGATTGGAATATTATTAGTCCTATATGAAAAGAGACTACCTAAAGAAGGTTAAAACTTGTGACACTTATTAGTAACACAACAACTTAATACACATGCCACCAACCAAGTTACACACCACTTAGGTAACCTAGTTGTTCCAATGATGGGGAATTAACATTATTGGATCCATAATGTCTAAGTCTTTAGTAGGGATTTATCATCATTGCAACCAAATATTTTACAAAGTGGATTGAAGCTATTCCTCTAAGGAAGAAAATGTCTCAAAAATTTTGTAAATTCATACTAGATAACATAGTAGCTTGTTTTGACATACCTCTAATCATAGTCACAAAATAATGTACTAGAGTTCAGTAGCCAAGAGATGTAAGCCTTTTTTCAACAACTAAAAATTAAGCATTCCTTTTTTTCACCATACTATCCTCAAGATAATGGACAAGTTGAAGCTAGCAACAAGGTCATCATAAACTCACTCAAAAAGATTCTAAGCAACACTAGAAGTAAGTGGCATGAGCAGCTTATCCATGCACTTTGGGCCTATAGGACTATCTTTCGAATTGCAACTGGTGTTACCCCATATAGCCTTGTTTATGTATCTGAAGCTATTTGAATCTTGAATTATAGGTTGCATTGCTAAGACTAGCTCTATGTAACTTCATTAATGGTAATCAGAACAAGGAGCTACATACCATTGATCTTAATTTAGTGGAAGAGAAATGAATACAAATGCTTGCTCACATTGAATGGGTACTAAGAGAGGTAGAAGCAACAGTATCATCATGATCTCAATAGATGAAATATCAAGGAAGGAGACTTGGTCCTCAAGGCTATTCATGAACATGCAAACAAATTCTTAGCCAATTAGGAATGACCTTTCTTAGTTACCAAAGCCTATGGCAATAGGACATTTAGATTGGTAGACATGGATTGGAATGAATTGGATAACCTAGTAAACCATTCCTATCTCAAACCCTATTACATCTACCATATTTTCTTATAGAATTTTCTTTAAATATATGGATAAACAATTAGCATTAATGGTCTTTACAACAGACAACAAGCAAGCCTACATGACCTCCATCTCTCTCTCTCTCTATTTTGCATGATAAATGAATTACAAACTTTGTAAAATCTATGATGCAAGACACAAATCTCTTAATGCTGTACCGATAGTAGCATATGATGGCTCATAATTTACTTATTATGTCATGTGGCCTTATGAAATGTCTTGTAATAGCATGTATTCTTTGTCTTGTTTTCTTGTTCTCTTGGAGTTATGCTTGCAAGATGAAACTTGAACTCATCATGAAGGTGAAACTCATCATAGAAACAAGTTTCCATGTGACCTTAATGTGTTATATTTGGTTAGCTGGTCCTATCATGCCAAGAGTGCTTGTCTCACATCACTTTCATTACTTCTTTTAATCCACAATCCCATATCCCAATTACAACCTTCCTTACCCTAGTAGTAATGATAGTCTATGTTTGAAATTCATGCATTGTGCCATATAAAATCTCCTTCATTAAGCTCCATCATCAAGTTTGTTGGATGTAACACATCTCATTCAACAAGAAAACCAAATTAAGTTTGGCCTTGTCAGTGAAACCCAATGAAGGTTTCACCCCTCAAAGAAAAAAGAAATGGAAATGAAAATGAGGGAAGAAATGCCGAAAAGCTAAAAGGTTAATGAAGCCCAAAAGTTAGATCAATAGCTCCAAACAAATAAAGGGAGGAGTCTAATGGCATAAGAAGCCTTGGAATGGAGTTTTGGTTCCACTAACACATTACTGAGTGATCAATACTTCGAAGCATGAAGCATGAAGACAACATTGATCAATAAGTATTTCACTACCATACCAGAGCCATGATGTCAACATTTGGAATTATTTGTTGATCGATGTGATCATTTTGCAATGACCAAGTATACCCTTTATCCCATCTCAAACCTATATCACATTCCATCATAACCCTATTTCACCATCACAAGCACTCTTTGGCATGGTTCAACAACTACAAAATCAAGCATGGAGAGGAAAAATCAATGATGGACCTATGGTGGTGTTTCACATTCTTTATTGATGTCTCTCAGGTCAATCCTCAAAACATCAACAAATAGGGATCAATGAAACACCCCAAAGAAAATTCATGTTGTATCTTATAATCAAAATTATTTATTATTTGGTGGAAAATAATGGTGGATACAACTGTCTTATTTTTCCCAAAATATGGCATTGTAGCCTTTATCTCTAGGATTTGAAGTAGTAATTTTAATGTAAAATGTGAGATTTGCAGCTCATATGCTGTAAATCTCACATATCCAAGCTTATGGAGGCTAAAATATACTTCATAAGTTATGAAGGTCTCATCTTTCAAATGGGAAAAGCTATAGATCATGTACCTAGGCTTGGGAAGGTTGAAAATTCTTTGCAAGCTACCAAATTTGGCATTTCTCACCCTATGCATTGGCCATTGCAGTTTTATACATTACACAATCTACAAGATAGCATATAAATTTTGTGTTGAGTTTTTATACTACACATCCCTACCTCATATGTTGGGTAGCATATGGAGGTAGTGTAAAAAACATAAAATTATCTAATTTTGCTAAATATGCTACCAAGAGATGCCTTTCACACACTAGAAATTTACAATAATCATGGAAAAAATTTACAGTAATAAATTAGACACCAAATAACCTATTTAAACCAAATTTGACCACAATGAAAGGACTTTTGGCAATTTTTGTTCAAGCTAAACATTAATAATTTTAAAGCAATGTAAATCTACCAAGAGTCCATAGCCATTCTTCCATCTCTAGCATAGATCCTAGAGATAGAGAAACCAATGACAACTTTAAGGAGTAGGAACATTTGGGACCATCAAAAGTAGAGATAATTGTAGAATATACCATGCCAGCTATATTGGGTTCCAAGCATTCTCCCTTTAACTCTTTTTGCATTAAAGGGTAAAAATTTGTATTCCTTGAAGTTTGTCTTTGTAAAAAATTCATAATTTCAATAAAAGTTTCCTATTTCATTTTTTAAAAAAATTTTATTCCATGTTTCTATATGCTTAGATTTGCATTCACAACTTTATTTTATCCATGTTGATAATAGATCGTAAGTTCCTAGGTGATAGACAAGACCATCTAGTGTGCTTCGGATCCTTTTCTCAAGGTCCATGAATCCAAAGTCAAACTATCACATCTTGAAATTTTTGGCCTTACAACACCAAATTTTTTAAGCATTACAAAACTTAATACACATCATCCTTTGAGTGATCCAAGTGCTTTTCTCATTAGAGCTATATACCAAAATATCACCAAAAAAAGATCATCCGATACTTACTAATTAAGTTTCTCAATACACCATGCATTAACCTCATGAATGTAGTAGGTGTATTCATAAGCCTAAATGGCATCACCAACCACACAAATAATCAATCTGATGTCTTGAAAGTTATATTTCATTCATCGCCAGGCCTAATTCTAATTTTATGATAACCACTCTTCAATAAATTTTGCTAAAAATTTTAGCATTAGTAAGGACATCAAGGATATAATCCATCATTGAAATAGGAAACTTATACCTCACTATTATCTTGTTCATTTCCTTGGAATCAATGTATATCCTCCATTCATCACTATTCTTCTTTAGCACTAGCATAGTTAGAACTACATAAGGTGAAATGGATTCTCTCATGAAACCATTCACAAGTAGCTCTTCTGTTTCATTTGAAAATTAACCTACTAGTTTAGTAGCATCTGGTAACCTTCTCGTTTGGTATGGTAGCACCAAGAATAAATTCAATCTGATGTTGTACATTTCTCATTGGTGGTAATCCATCTAATTCTTTCTTAAACACCTTGGAACATTTCTTTTTCAAGCCTAGTACGCTTGTAGGAAGTTCAACATGCACATCATCATGATTAGTAGTAATTGTTGTCATAATAAAAAAAATAAAACTTGTTTAATAATGTTCTTTAATGTATTTTCTTTCTCCTAGAAAGATTAAGGAATCATTAAGTAAGCTTTGTTGCATCACTTGTTCAACCATCATAGGAATTAACTCATGGATTCCATCAAGTCTAGCTACACTTCATACATTTCTTATTCCATCAAACTTAGCACCATTGTGAAAATTCCAAGGTCTATTAAGAATTACATTAGCACAATCTATTGAAAGCACATCACACTTTACAACATCATGAAAACCTTCAATTTTAAAGTAAAGGTACATTGTTCCCTCACCTCTTGGAAAAAATCTCTATATATCTAATGTACTTTATATGGTTTATAATGATGATTAGTTTCCAAACCCAAACTAGAAACTATCATAGAAGAAATAACATTTTCTTAGGCTTCTCCATCAATGAAAACATAAATCCATTTCCCACTAAGCAAACATTTAGCTCCAATTTGAAATAACAATTTCCTATTAGGATGATCTCCTCTATTCACATTCCCCATGAATGCACAAGAATTTAATTCAAAAACATCTTCAATTTTTAGAGCATTAGAATCACCTCTTTGAAGACCTTTACTTGATATCTCCTCCACCTTCATAGTTTTTACATATTTTCCCTTAGCTACATTGTGAAGTGGACATTCTCATTGCTTGTATCCCCATTCTCCACACTTGAAGTATTGGATTTTTGATGAGCTGCTTCCTTGTCCCTTTCCTTCCTTACTTTGGTCCTTCTTAACATTACCCTTCTCATCATCTCCTTGAATCTTCTTATCATGAATACCATCCTTATCTTTATATTTATACTTGGATTTCTTTTCAAATTTGGATCCTTTCTCCCTTTCCTTAAAAGTTTATTTGTTCTTGTTTCCAAATCCACTTAATTTCTTTTTAGTGTTGAGTGCCAAATCATATGCCTCATCAAGAGTTTATGGATAATTAAAAAAAAACACTCTTATTAATACATTATTTTGATATGTATTAAAAAGATTGAATCTTGTTCATACTCTTCCCAGCTCACTTTAGCTTGATGAAATAGATCATAAAATTTGATGTAAAATTATTTAACATGCTTGTCACCTTGTATTAGGAATTTCAAGCTCATAATAATCTCTTGCCTTTAATGATACTATTAAAATTTTCTTTTTAACCTGTATTTCATCAAATCCCAATCTCTAATGGGTTGATCATTTTATCTTTCATAATCCTAGAACTCCTTATCCCACCAAGTAGAAGTCGTATCTTCTAATCTATATGTAGCAATAGATACCCCCAAGTTATTTGGTACCTCTTCCAACTAGAAATGCTTCTCAAGTACCTTCAACCAACTTGCAAAAGCATTAGTGCCATCTATATCATTGAAAGTCTTCAACTCCATGTATGGAAGTATTGCAACATTTCTAAATACTCTACAAGTATTTTCACATCTCTCTTGTCAATATTGTCTAAAGAAGAAGTATTTACCATCATTGGAGTTATTAAAATTATCATATGAGGAATAGGATTCCATCTCATTAGAATCCTTGATAAATGGATTCCTACACTTTTATTGCTAGATTTTCATTCCTTATCATTTGCTCCATCTTTTCCTAGTTATCAAACTTTTTCATTTGAATGTGCATGTTCTTCACCTCTGCATGTCTAAATATGGCTATGACTAGCATTTTTATCTACCTTTGCACTAATTTCATCCAACCAAATAACCATTATCTAGAATGCAAAATTCATACTCACCATATCTATATTCAAGGCTAAAATCCTTAACTAACTTCAAGTAATAATCAATGCAAAGCTTCAAAGCTTTGATATCAATAATGCTAGAGTAGGTTCACTTAAATAATTAATCACCTTCAAATACTAAATCTAGATATTATGAAAAGATAATTAATTTTTTTAGAAAATAAGAAAGCTAGATATCTTTAATTATTCAATTAGAAGATTACAACAAGATTCCCAAAATCCACAAATGATGTTACACAGTATGAGGCTCTACAACCACATGATGGTTGTTCTCATTTGCAAGAAAAAACTAATGGAAAATCTCTTTCATAACCCAAGACTAGGATTTAGTTTAAAGAAGTAGAAAGGAAACAAGAACACATCTACCAATCCAAATACATTAACCCTAGAGCTACAATCATATCTATACTCACTCAATGTGCTCTACCACACTCTTGTTGAGCTCTTCTCAACTCAAGAGATCTTACCAAGACTTCTCTCTTACTCTTTATCCATCTTGTATAATCATGAGACACCAACTAAGTGATTAAGAAAAACAAGATTAAAACCTAGGGAAACCTTCGACAAGCTTAACTTAGAGTTTTCATGATGTTTCTATCTTTTTCTTTTATTTTCCAACTTGAAATAACCAATTCCAAAAGTTTCTTGGCTATACAGATTATTTTTGGAACCCTCAGGTCATCTCCTACAAAAATATACTTTCAGATAAGATGTATGCTATCTTTGGGAGATGTCTCCTCCCTAGGTGAGATATCTCCTTCTACACAAGATGTCTTGCTTAATACATCTCCTCTAGTAGGAAGATGTCTCCCTTGAGACATCTCCTCTATAGGCATGATGTCTTCTATGAAGACTCCACTATTAGTCAAGACATCTCCTTAACCTCCAAGAAGTCTCCATAGAGCCCAAAACTTGCAAAACACACACATAGGAAAGAACAAGGAGATCAAAAGAGGTGTCCCTATACCATTATAATAATATAAAAAGGACCCAAATGAACATCCCTAGGAGCATTATTTGTAATGCATGAACTACAATCCTCCTCCATTGTATTTTTGAATTCTCTCTATGCTTTAATCTTGAAGTTGTTAGCTACTAACAATTCAAGAATTGATTTTTTATTGGGAATGTTCATCTTGAAGGTTTCTCCCAATATTTTTTATTTTATCAAAAAAAAAAATTAGTATTATTTGGAAGAGACTAGGAATAATATTGATGATGTTTTTTCTAGTTTTTATCCTTACAACTAATTCTAAAAAAATCTCCCAACTAGGGTAGAAAAAGGATTAGGTCTTATTCCTATTTAGAAGCATCCTCATAGGTTTTACTTCTTACAAAATGATTTCTTATAAAAAAGAAGAAGAAAACTCTTTCTAAAGAAAAAAGAATACATCAATAAAAAATAATGAACAAATAGAAATAAAAGCTAAAAGCTTCCCATCCTTGAGTCTATAAAACTAAAGAAAATTAATAATGTAGAAAATAAATTAATCATTCAACTTTCATTAATAGCTTTTTTTACATAAATTTATAGTTGAAAAGTGCCATGTTTGAGAATCTAATATTTGTTGATTTTTGTAGTGTGTCAAAACCTTGAAAATTGAGAATTTGTCAATATGTTTAATGAGACTATGCAGGCCTATGAAAATTGAGTTTGTGACATCAAGGAGACTAAGAAATGAGCATGAATTGATAATTAGAATGCTATGAAGATGCAAGGATTTAGAAAAGATCTCAAGGATAGGATATGTTCCAACTTCAAGAGAAGACATCTTGAAAACTATCAAGACATCTCTTACTGATAGAAGACATCTCTACTAAGAAGACTTGGTCTTAGACAAGATGTCTTCTAGAAACAACAGACGTCTCCTTTAGTGAAAATACGTCTTATTCTAAGACAAGACATGTTCTCCAAGATGTCTTGTGATCTAGGGAGACATCCCATATCTACAAGAGACATCTTGCACCCATACAAGATGTCTCCAATGAAAGTTGAGAGAAATAGCAAGGCATCTCTAGCCACAAGCAAGATGTCTCATATGGCTACTTCTAGCCATATCAAGGATTTCAATGAATAAATGGAGGGAAAAAAACCTATAAAGGAAGGACATACCTAAGAGGAATGTGCAATCCATAGATAATTAATTGAAAAACCATTGTGCATATGTCACTGAATTCAAGATCCTATATTCTCTATCTTCTATTGTAATTTGCATTGAGCTTCAAAGTAAAGAATCTAAAGTGTTAGTTTAATTCTTCCTTGATTTTCTTCCTTTTAGTTGAATGCCCTCTAGGTTTGGATGAACTTCTTGAGGTAAGGAATCCTTATAAAGCTTAATAGCTTGTTAGGACCTTGAGGAGTTGGATGTATTTCTTGAAAGAAAACATTCCTTGCTAAGTTAGAGAGCTTATCTTGTAAAGGTTGTGATGCCCTTGAAATAAAATTGTTAAAGGAACAAATTCTAAAGGTATGTAAGGATTCTCCCCCTTGAGTATGGACATACCCAAGTTTGAAAATCATGTAAAATTAGCTATGTAAAAATTAAGTATTATTGGTATAAGCTTGTTTACTCCCCTCTAAGTTCTTGATCTTTAAGTAGTATCAAAGCTTTCGTAATTCTGATGTAAGTGTAATAACTTATGAGTGACTAATGGAGGGATCATTCTACATCAAGCCACTAATGTTCGATGAAATCAACTTTGCATACTGGAAAGCACAAATGCAAGGATTCTTTGAATTCATGGAGTTTGATTTTGGTAATCTAGCTTGAAAGGTTACTCCCATCCAATCTCAATTAAGAAGACAAGCTTAGGAGAAACTATCATCAATACAAAGCCAAGAGATGAGTGGTCTAATATTAATAAGAGCAAATTTATGTTTAATTAAAAAGGTAGAAATTATCTTTATTATGCTCTTAGTAAACCTAAGTTCAATAGAATAGCTAGGTGAAAAACTACCAAAGAAATTTAAAAATTATAAGAAGTTACTTATGAGGAAACCACTATAGTAAAATAATTCAAACTCTTATTTTTGTAAAGTGGATATGATAAACTCAACATGAAGGAAAGAAAAAGAATTAAGGATTACTTTTCTAGAGCTAATAATATAGTAGTAGCCATTAGAGGGACTATGAAGGCTCTACCTAAAACAAAAGTTATCATCAAAATGATAACCTTGCATCCTGAATTTAGACCTAAAATTACTACAATGGAAGAAATTAGAGATTTTTGTATCTTAAAGTTTGAAAAGCTACAAATTTTACTTATAGCATATGAGATGAATCTCATAAGTGAAGATCTCATTAAGGAGAAGCCTATAGCCCTTAAAAGACCCACAAAAGATAAAGATTCATCTAATTGTGAAAAAAAATGATGATAATGAACTAGCTCTTTCATCAAGAAGAGTAAAAGGTCTTCTATCATGAAAAGGAAAGAACCTCAATAAATTAATCATTAAAGATAAGAAAAAAGGTAAGCCTTAAAAATTCAAATTCCAATGCTTCTTCTGAAAACACCACCAAGAAAATTCATGTTACAATTCATAACCTTCACCATTGAATTTGAGGTATGATGTTATTGTAAAATGTGAGCTTTGCAGTTCATAGGCTACAATCTTGCATACTTTAACTTATTGAGGCTCAAAAATTACCTTATAAGTTGTTATTGCCTCACTTCCCAAGTGGAAAAAGTTATGTCATGTATGTATATGGACTTGGGAAGGCTAAAAATGCCTTGGGAATCACCAAATTTGGGTTTTTCATGGCTTTTATGTTATTTAAAGTAATTAATACGCTAGAATAACCTACAACTAGTGTAGGAATTATTGGGATTTGATTTTCATGTCATGGCCAATGTAATTTTCATGGGATCTAGCATATGTTTTCCAAGGCCAACATAGTTTTGGTGAAGCCAGTATAATTTTTATGGAATCCAACATATTTTTGATGCCATTCATGCATCAAACTTACTAAAATGGAAAAATATGCTAGATTTTGTGGCCTACCACACCTGCAATTTGCAACAATCTTTTAGTAATCATGGCAAAAAATCTGTAGCATCAAATTAGACACAAATGACCTAATAAAACCATAATTAAACATATTGAAAAGACTTTTTGGCAAATTTACATTTTGCTGAGCATAAAGACTCTCAAAGAATTATATAATAGCAAAACTTTTAATAGCCATCCACCATTCCAATACCCAAATGAAGAAGATCTATACCTGAGAACCAGTGAATACTTTTGGGAGTTAAAGCTTTGGAGTATTTGGATTGTGAAGATGACTACAAGATCCATTCTACCAATTTTACCAAACCTTAAGCATCTTCTGTGCAACTCTTTGTGCATCATAGGCACACAACTTGTACTTATTTGAACTCTATTTCCTGAAAAATTTTATTATTTCAATAAAATTTAGCAATTCATTTGTGCATTGAAAATATAGTTTTGTGATTTCTTTGGCATTTAATCTACAATTTTTTATCAAATTTATTTGCATTCATTTACAATTTCTAAGTTCCTAGGTGATCAACAAGATTGTCCAAGGTGCTTTAGATCCCTTTTCCAAGGCTTGTGGAATCTAAAGTCAAATTGTTATACCTAGAATTTTTGGTTTTTCCAACACCAAATTTTTCAAACGTTATAGTTTCTACCACTAGAAGGAGGGCTATTAAACCCCATATTGCTTTAGTTTCTAATGTTATAAACTAGTATTTTTATTTTTTTACTATTTTCATCTATTGAAGATAATCAATTTTGGCAAAATAAATCAATAAGTATTAATTTCTCTTTTAAGTTTATGTATCACAGGAAATTATGGAGGTGATAGAGATCAATGTTGATTATATCGATCCTCATAGTGGCTGTGATATGGATCAATAAAATGGATTTCAATGGAGAAAAATCTCATGAAGAAATCAAGATATCAATTTGCATAGAAATGTGATCTCAATTGATGATTGAAGAGGTCATAATTCATGATTCAGTTCAATGAAGAATTGAATTGATTGTTATAAAATTCTTTCATACCAATCAATTCTTAAAATAGTTATTGTTATACATTATTGTAAATCCCTTTTGAGTATGAATAAGAATCTCGACTCTGCATTAGAGGAGGATAAGAGAAAAAATTGAAGAAAGAGCCCACACCAAATTAAATCTTTTCTATATTAAAACTATTAAGAAAGATTTTTGATGCTTTATGAAAATCAACAACCATTGATGTATGAAGGCTATGAAGTTATTGCATCATGAAGATAGTAGATCAGGGTTACAAATTAGGTGACATATCCTTTGTAGTCTTCTATATTTATGATAAATTTATGTAACTTTAATTTGGTTTAATCAACTTATTTTCATCTTTAACCTTAATATTACAAGTTAAGATGAAGTTTTATTAAGTGTGGATTCTTCTACTGAATTCAAATCTAACTGTTATTTATATTGATGATCTTTTTGACTTTGAAACCATTCTTCCATGGATAGAACTCATAGGTTAGTCATAGACAAGGTGAAAATTTTATAATGAAGTTAATTATTAAAATAATTCCACACCAAACTTTGGCTGGCTTGTCAATTTGGCGCTATTGCTGAGGAGGCCAGCAAAGTTAATAGTCATCAAGGGTTTTGTACATTTTCAAAGTCATTTTGTAAATCTAATAATTTTCAAGTACACTTTAATTTATTTTTTTTATTTTATTTTATTTTATTTTGTTGAGTAGTTTTAAAAATGATTTCTTTTAATTGTTTTTCTTGTATTAAGAATGGAAAAAGTACAATCCCAAGAATCAGCTCCTCTTGTTGCCCAACCTATAGAAATTGTTAAGAAATTTGCAATCAAAGCAACAATAACAAAAGTAATTAAATCAATATGTAGAATCTTAGGATTGGTGATCCATAAATGTGCCAAAGAAGAGTATGATTATTAAATGAAATCAATAAAGAAACCAAGGAAACCAATACAAATCCAAACCTCTAGGAATACTTTTAGCCTTTAGAAATGTACATGAGCTAATTTAAAACAAAACCAAGAGGAACAAATAGAACTAGATCTTAACCACTCTTCTTCTCCTATGATGAGTGGCGAGGTACCCCTACACTCCACCATACGAAACGAGCGTACACGCACGATCCGGTCGAACTCCGCAGACTAAATGCCTTAACGCCACAAGAAACACTTGGGGTTAATCGTTCGTTGTCTTCCCAGGCTTGCTTGTAAGTGTCACGGTGTATGGTTAAGCAAGTCTGAGGTATGTGATTTTTTTGGTATTTTTGGCTTATCTTCTATGCTACCAGGAAAAGGGTTGAGGAAACTAAACTAACCCTAACTAAGATCTAAGTCTAATTTAACTAGCGTCAGCATCCATTCCCACTTGCCGGACACACCCTGAACTATGCAACTGCAGCTTACCAAACGCTAATCGTTACTGGGATCACCGCACGTAACGCAAGTGCTCGAAGTGGTCGTACTGAGGCACCTATTTAGCCTATGTGTGATAAGCAGCCGATTCCTTAGCCAGCCGTACACACCCGTAGGTGCTCGTAACTAAGTCGTACTTATCACACGATCTAGCCTAGCAATGAGCAGCCGATTCCTCAACTAGCCGTACACATTAGACCCGGGAGTTACCAAGCGCAGAATCCTGGAATACGCTACTGGGTTACCAAGCATCCAATGCTCGTAATTGAGTCGTACTCATGCATTGCGTCAAGCAGCCGATTCCTTGACTAGCCGTACACGTCCGTAGACGCTCGTAATCAAGTCGTACTTGAACGCACTAGGAAAGCAGGAAATAAACCAATAAATGAAACCACGTGCTACAAGGTTTATCCAATCAAGTTCGTCTTTATTGCCGTACACAACTTGGGTTCAGGTTACAAGCTGCTCGAATAAAGAGCCGTTCACTCTAGGACTCCTACTGCGGGCACATGGGGAAAAATTCTAACTCTGGAGTGATCAATCTGCCAGAGCTTCGCTACACTAGCCAGGATTGGGGAAAAAGGGGAGTGCCGCCTCTTATTTATAGAAATGGCGGCGCAACGCGATATCGCGTACGCGATATCGCAGGAGAAGACGCGATATCGCGTCGGTCGCGATATCGTGTACGCGATATCGCGGCCTAGTGTAAACCGCGTCTCATCATCCTACAAATTAAAATTTTTCAGCAAAAAATGAAAAACCCCAATATAAATTTTTCATAACTTTTAATCCTCTATTTGATATTTCAACCACTATAATACAAACTATGAGTTCAACTACGGGGGCAGGATCATAGAATCTAAGTACCACCGAAATATTAACTAATGTAGCCACAAAAAGGTGAACCGTCCAACCTATAAATACTTTAAATTTGCAAACTCCAATTACATGACCAGCCTCTATTTCTATACTAGGCCCTATTGTGACCACAATAGTAACTACCACTTTCACAATGGGATCATCTTCACACCATACACATCCTCCATTTTCTCTTGGTTCAATTTCTCTTTTCTTTGGTAGTTTAAGTTCTAATATTCCAATTGGGTAGGCCTACCATGGACAAACTCTTGGGGATTTATTGAATCAAAGAACATTGATTATACCTCAAGGGTCATTAATTTTTCCACAAGGAAGAGATGTAGAGGTAAAAAACATTCATTTATTACCTATCTTTAAGAGAACAAATGATGAGGATCTAATTACTCCAATGATAGAATTTGAAACCACATTAACAATGCTAGCACCTCAAAGTAGGGATAGAACTAAAATGATTGCTTTTAAATCAACCTTAAAGGATAAAGATGATTCTTGGCTACAAGCCTTAAGAACACAAATTAGTTCATGAGATGAATTCAAGGAAGCTTTTCTTCAAATATTTCTTTCTAATGCTAGATTGTATTCATTAAGGAAGAAATTAGTGAGCTTTATGCAACAAGAATATGGAGACTATAAGAGTACTTTCAATAGGTTTAAAGGGTTGTGTTTAAAGAATCCCAACCATGGATTTCTAGCCCATCAACTTATTCAAGTCTTTGTAGAAGGCCTAACACCATATTGTACATAAAATTTTGACTTTGAATGTGATGGAAATATTTTAAATGTAACACTAGAAGATGGCTGGAAAATTATAGATTCATTATTAGATCAAAGCAAGAGATGGCTAAAACCCAACATCATGCAAGGTGTGATCAACCAAACTAAACAATCCAATAAAAACGTAGATGAGCTAACATGATTGATAAAGAAACAAGCTCATGTGGTACAAAGTGTATCATGTAGCATTTGTCGTAGTTCACAACATGAATGCACCACTTGTCCATCCTTAATATATTTTCATGAGGAAGTACAAGAATCAGTGAAGGCTTTTCAACAATATAAAAGCCAACAAACAATGATCTTTCCATAAAGACCACCTTACTAACAACAATATCCTCAAAATAACTTTAGAAAGTTTAAGAATCCAACTAATGAACATTTGAATAAACTCACCCAAAGTCTTACTTCCTTCATTGAAGAGAGTAGACATCTCATGAGTAAAACAAGAAGAATATATCAAGACCTAATTAAGAATGAATTACCATCCTAACATGAACCAAGTCCTACAACTCAAAGAAAGGGAAAAGAACAATTGCATTTTGTCACTACTAGGAGTGGAAAAATAGTGGATCATAAACCCCAAAAGAAGATGATATTTCCAGAAATAAGGACACAAGAAGAAGTTCGGCCATAAGTATTAAATGAGGAAGAAAAAGATCAACTAATTAAGGAAAAATAACAACTGTTATTCCCTAGACAAACAATTTTACCCCCTTTGCCTAAACAATTACAATAAGACTTTACAACTAAAGCCCATCTCAAAAAAAATGTTTAGTGAATTATATTTGCATATTCATCTAGAACAAGCTTTAAAAGACACACCTATTTATGCTAAGTACTTAAGGGAATTGTGCACTAGGAGAAGAAAGGAAAAGATTTCTAAACAAGTTTATTTAGTTGATAATCTTTCTAAACTTATAAAAAGTCAAGAGGTTTCAAAATAGTAAGATCCAAGAGTTCCTACCATTCCAATTAAAATAAATGTACAAGTTATTAGGGATGCCCTATTGGATTTATGAGCTAGTATTAATATAATGCCACTAGAAATGGCTAGGTCACTTGATTTAGAGAATATAAAAAATAGTTAACATGACAATATCTTTGGCTAATGGTTCTAATGTAAAACCTATAGAAGTAGTATAATATTTGATAATTGAGGTGGAAAAGGAAAATACCATAATGATTTTGTAGTTTTGGAGGTAAAAGATCTGGCTTGTTTTTCCATCATACTAGGTATACCTTGGTTAGCAACAACTGATGCAAGAATAAATTGTAGATCAAGATAACACTAATTAACTTTTGCTAATGTTACTTTTATGCTTAACAAATATGATAAGGAAAAAGAGGACCAATTAAACAAAGCTTTGAAAGAAGTAAGAATGCTTTAGAAAATATCCACTTTAGCAATGGCACAAGATAGGGAAACATTAGTACTAAATAATTTTGAGAAAGGATTTTTAGATCCCTTTACAAAAGAACAACAAGATCTTCTTGACTTGATTTTGAATTTGGGTTCAAGGAATATTAGAGAAAAAACCACCAAGCATTGATTCTTTGAATCTTAGAGAATTACCTAATGCACTTAAGTATATTTCCATAAATCATAATAAACCATTAATAATAAATTTCCAAATTTCTGAAGAGTAAGAAGCCAAACTATTAGAAGTCTTATATAGAAATTCTAAGGCATTTGCATGAAGTTATGAGGGCCTTCATTAAGGAATCTCATCTAACATTTACCAACATCATATCTATCTAGAAGACAATGTAAAAATGGTAAGAATTGCCCCTAGACGAATTAATCCAACTTTAAAATAAATTATTAAAGATAAGATTTTAAAACTTTGAAATCAAGGAATTATTTACCCAATAGCTAATAGTGAATGGACAAGTCCTATTATAGTAGCTCCAAAAAAGGGTGGAAATGGAGAGTANCCTTGATCACTAATGATCACCCATGGGATTCCAAAATGTGTTAAAATATTTTTACTAAGAAAAGGTACGACTACTTTAACATCATTTGTTGGGGTGACTATTGCTTCTACCCATTTAGTCACATACTCTATACAAACCAAAATGTATTAACATCCATTGGATGATGGAAATGGTCCTTAAAAGTTTATACCACACACATCAAATGGTTCAGTTATTAAAATTGGGTTTAAGGGCATTTCTGTCTTTTAATTATGGTTCCCATTCGTTGACATTTATCCCATTCTTGTACATATGTATGAGCATCTTTAAGGATTGAGGACTAATAAAATCCACTTTGCAAGATTTTGATAGTAGTGCATCTGCTATCAAAATGGCCACCTACTAANACAAATGATGTTAAAGTAGTCGTACCTTTTCTTAGTAAAAATATTTTAACACATTTTGGAATCCCATGGGTGATCATTAGTGATCAAGGAATGCATTTTGTAAATAGAATAATAGAGAAATTCCTTAATTCTTATGGAATCCAAAATAAGATATCTACTTCCTATAACCCTTAAACAAATGGTCAGGTATAAGAATTATATTAAATATATTAATAAAAATAGCATGTACTAAAAAGAAAGACTGGTCAAAAAAATTACAAGATGCACTTTGGACTTATAGAATTACATGTAAACCAAGTTTAAGTTATTCACCTTATCAGTTAGTTTATGGTAAACAATTTTTATTACCAATAGAAATTAAGTATCAATCTTTATGTTTAGCACAAAAATTTAATTTCAATGAGAAAATAAATCATGCATCAAAAATGATTCAAATACATGAACTTGATGAAATGAGGCTAAATGCTTTTAACAAGAAAAAAAATTATAAAAAAAGAAAATGAAGAAATTACATGATAAGAACATTTTCAAGAAACACTTTTTTGTAGCTAGTTAAGTTCTTTTGTATAATATGAGATTACATAAATTTCCAAGCAAGTTAACAACTAGTTGGGAAGGCCCATATATAGTAGTATAACCACATGCTAATGGAAGTATTCTAATTTCACCTATTGATGATTCCTCAACTACATTTCTAGTCAATGGACATAGACTTAAATTATAATATGTACATCACATTGAGAAACCCAAAGAAGATGAATTAGTAGAGTTAAGCAATTTAACTCATCTCAATGATGATGAAATTACTAATAAAAATCCATTAGAGGTCCTAGTTTTAGGTAGTAATCTTCAACAAGACCCTTATGTAATATTTTAATTTAATAAATGATGTATTTTAGTCTACAAATTTTACCTTGAAAAATGTTGAGGATAGTAGTATTTTCTATTGTTATTTGGGACTCTAAAGAATTTATTAGCATTGTGTTTGGAATGCAAAGGAGAAGGACAACTCCTTCTACCTTGAGATAGGAAAGTTTAAACCCAAAATCCATCTAGGAGTGAGACTTAGAATAATTTATTATTGTTGCAACATTCTATTTTATTTTTTCTACTTTCATGAACTATTGGGATAATCAGCAAGTTGGATTTAAAGCATTCATGACTGGTTCTAGTAATTACCTTTTTAATATGTCAATATGGAGAAAAGGGTATGTCATGTTTGAACTAGCCATAAAAGTGTTGTAGCATGAGAAATATCATCAGTCACTAAGTGATTCATCATCATATCTATTTTTTTCAAATATATTTTCCCCCACAATAACCTCATGATTGAAGCGAGCCTTTCCATGAATTTCAATTTGATGTTAAAAAAAACTAAATCTATCTATCTATATGAATAAGTTTCCACAAGCACCTTCAATCATGAGCAACACCACACTCTGATAAGAACCTTATGGTTGGAATGATACACAAGGCTCACATTTACCACAATAACCTACTTTCGTAAGAAGAGTGCTTCATGATGAATAATCATTTTGTAGTACTGACTTTCTTAGTTTTCTCTTTTTGGCTAGGATATGATATTGGACTTGGTGGATTGACTTATTTTCATTTTGTAATTTAGTGCTTCCTTTTATTTTTTCTTGTTCTCCTTTGTTGTCTCATTTGTCCCTTGTCTCTAATATTTTACTTTTGTTTGTTATTCTTCTTTTTACTTCTCTCTTTTTGCTTATCCTTCCATTTTCTTTTCCATGGTCATCTATTATTTTTTGTGGTACTTTTAGTGGAAGGGTCTTCCATATGTTCCCCATCATGCCCTCCATCGGTGTTAGTGGTTGAAATCTCTACAATGGTAGCCAATGATGGATACTGACATTTGTCAGACCCACAACTTCTAGTACACTCTCCATAATAGAGGATATATAAAATCCATGGTAATCTTTGCTTTTTGGCATATCCTTTGAACATGTCCACCTTTTACTAACTTATTTTCAATAATTAACCTAGGTATGATACATATCCTAGTTTAATTAATGAGGTATAACCAATTAAGAATGGATAGGATAGTAGGGTATAACCAACATGGAAGCTAACCCAAGAGTAAGTTAGGGAATGGGTTAGACACAAAAAATGCATGTCAGATCCTTAAAATGTAGGAAAGGTTAAGAACTTGAGTTTGTAAGACATTCTTGCACCTAATAAAGCAAACCTTGTGAGGTGATTTTTAGGCCCAATCAATCCTAAGAAGGGCGTTTCTAACTTAGTTATATGTGGACTCCTATTCAAATAATATGAATTTATTATAAAAATAGGAATAAAAAATGTACATTCTTCAGAAATAAAATCACCATAATATCAATTAATATTGCTTCTTATGACTTAGAGAGATTAGGATAAGTCACATTTTCAAAAGATATTGAAGTATCAATGTCTATAGAAATTCAAAAAATTTCTTAAAATAAGTTATATCAAGAGAGACTAAGGGGCCAATGTCTTACTATAAGATAAATCAAGGTATATAGATTCTAGTGATATAGTTCGATATAATTACAACAAAACTCAAATTATTAATATAAATTTTAATTTCATCAATTTTAATTAATATGAAATATAAGGGATATATCGATCCATACCTATTAGGTTTATATGGTTCAAACATGAGCAAATTTTGTCTAAAATGTCACATCTAAATAGTGTGGTGTTCATATAATTTGATATGTTTATTAAACATATCAATTCATATAGCATAGATAGACCAAGATCCATAAGTTTGATATTTTCCCAAATTTCTTGAGTATTATCAATGTAATTGCCATAATAATCAATATGTTAGTAACCTAAATTTGTTACATATTGACCCATATCGATAGATCTATAAAGTTTGACCTAAAATGTTACGATTACATCAAACTCAAAATAGGTATCAACATCATTAAAATTTGAGAAAAATAAAAGGTTAATGATTAAGGTGTTGGATTTACTTCAAAATCCACTACCTTGAAGATGACATTGTATTTTATCATCTGAAAATTTGGGAAATGCAATTTAGGGCTCCCACCTTTAGTAGTTAGGGCCTCCATTTCTCTTTGGATTTTCATTCATAGCACTCATCCAGAAGGGACCATGATGAGTAGTGGGTTATAAACACCACCTAATCCCTCATATTTCAATCTTGACCATTCCATTAAAAGGTAAGATGATCTACCATCCTTCTTGGATTTTTTCCAAATTAAGAAAGTGATGATTAATCTTATTTTCTTTTGTTTTTGTTGTTAGCATGTAGCCTTTCATTATAAAATGGCCAAATCAACAAGAATTAAGCAATAGGCAAAGGTAAGTATGGATTTTAGTGAGCAAACTACCTACAATTTTAGTATGTTGAATGTCTTCGTTGTTTTGTAGGTGCCAAGAAGCAAATAGCTCAAAATCACTCCTTGGCATGACAAAGCTGACAACTCTAAGTGGTTCAACCACATGAATGTGGTGGTGCTACAAAAACTACAGGTGATGGACTATGGAACTTTCATCAAGTCCTTGATCGATTGGTTCATCCAGAAGAAGGTTTTAGGATTTTACTGAAACCTCAAACCACACTTGACAAAGGTTGATCCTCTGGAATGCTACTTGTTGTCTTCCATCTAGAAGACAAGGGTAAAGGTCATGGTGACTAGGTTGCAAGAGTGGTTTTGGCTACTAGCCAAGGGAAAGGATATTTTCAAACCAAAAGTAAGCATAGAAGAGAAGTGTGATCTCTTCCATTAGTTCATTGGAGAGATCGACTCCAGAAGGCTTTAGGTGCAAGGTTTTCACTTTATAAACCTCTGGCCTAAACATAAGGCAATGGCAAGGATGATCATCATAAACCTTCTTCCTTCAACCCACACCACCTATGTGCTCAGCCCTACACTCTCCATCATGAAGGCACTAAAGTACAAGGAGGAAGCAAATTTTACTTACCTCCCAATCAAGTATCTGGTATATCACTATAATGATGATGTCTTAAAATTATGTTTTTTGTTCCTCATTTCAGCAATCCTTCATAAGTGTGAAGTTCTTGAGATATAGATAGGAACAAAGGTGAACCTTTTAGTTCCTAAAAGAACCCCTTTTCCCATTCTCTTAACATCTATACAAAGGTTAGTCCATTCATAAAGGAATCATATGAATCAGGTTCTTCATTGGCGCCAAAGGCTAGTGAACTCCTCAGATTCTGAAATAAAGCATGATTCCAACTACATGAGCTCTATTTCACACAAAGGGAGATTCTCAAAATTCTTGAGAAGGTCTACTCAACCCTCATAACCATGGACAAAAGAATGGTGGACATTGAGAGACATGTCCACCCTCAAATCCATGATGATGATGAAGGGGTAGAAGCCTCTCATTTTGAAGAAGATATAGAAGTGGAAGTAAGTTTAGAGGCTTGATGCATGTCTCAAATTTAATCTTATTTTTGTTTAATGGTTGTGTAGACATTATGGTAACTATGGACAAGTTAAATTTTTTTATTTTGTATTAAACTTTGATACTTGATAATGAGCATTAATGATATTTTGTTTATACATATATGCTTTAGATGTATTGAGTTTTGGATTGCCAAATGATATCATGAACATAGTAGTAGCGTATTCATCATAATTTTATTTCATTTTTTTTCTTTACAATTGTTTGTATATATTAATATTTTTCTTTTTGCCTTTATGGCCAGGCACTAGCCAAAGGCTAGTTAGGGGCTATGTTAAACCTCATATTTCTTTAGTCTCTAACATTATAAACTAGTATTTTTCTTTTTTTACTATTTTCATCTATCAAAGATAATCAATTTTGGTAATGTGAATTGATAAGTATTAATTTCTATTTTAAGTTTATGTATCGTAGGAAATCGTAGGAGTAATAGAGATCAATGTCACTTATATCGATCCTCACAGTAGTTGTTGTTGGCGACTGTTTGGGACACGACCACCAACGAGTGTCCTCGAACAGGATTTAGGTGCTTGCTAGTCTCTGGCAACACCAAGGCCTAGATACCTCCAAATAGACTCAGTAGTTAATGTGAGTATGTGTGTGTGCTGTTGCGATGTGCAGTTGTGAAAAATGAAATGATTGCGTTGTGTGTAAACTAAAAATGACTTATTTTAAAGAGATTCAGCCAACTTTGCCAAGTACTGTGAGTTGTTGAGAGTTCCTATTTTTTTCAATTGCCTAGTCTATGCGGTCCTTATAATACCTACTTGTAACAAATAAAATTTTGCAAAAACATTTGAGCACAACTCGGCAAATCTACTCCTAATTTTCCCCAGAGAAAGAGACAATTCCACAAGAAAACTAGAAATAGAGCAAGATTCAATGAAAATAGATAGAAAAGAAAGCATATTTGTGTAGACCTCAAATATTTAAACAAGGTAAAATGACACGAGTAAACACTTCGCAATAAATCTACCCCAAATTCAATATCTATGAATTATTCAAACTTCCAAGGCCCAAATAAGCAATTTCTTTAAGACAATCCTACTATGCTACCAAAAAATTGTTGCGTAAACTACCACGTACGAGACTCCATTTTGGCTAGATAATGGATGTCAACAATTGCATTCAACAGAACTTTCAAAAGACTTGATAATTTCTGATTGAAATATCATGGAGATTCACTTTAAAGATAAAAAGAAGCTATTTTGGTCCCATCAAAATACCAAAAATTTTCTGAACCCACTTGACTATTGAATCATTCAATGGCATGACTACAAGCAGAGGCTCTCTTACAACGATCTCAATAGCAGTTCTTATACGTTGCACAATAACCAAATTCACTACTAAAATGCTCTT